>BPLR01001462.1:0-34352 GCA_021605095.1 Caerostris extrusa
TTATAATGCTTCTATTGCACATATCTTGTAGACGGATCAAACATATTTAGCACGTGATAAGGTCAACAACCATATAAAGTCCTTTCATCCAGTCCTCATTGAATCGATTGTCTCGTAAAAATATGGTCAACATACTGAGTAATAGCATTATTGAATCCTACCTACTGTTTCAAAGGTTCATTCATATTTGGTAATTACATACCTTTGGTATTTCTCCGTGATGTATTACTGATTTCCTGAATGACATGTCTATTGGACGCACACACGGCCTATGGTACGTAGCTTTGTCTGATGATAATTGGAAGTATATGGAATATTCAGAATGTTGAATTGGATCAGGGAGATCGATTGTGAGACTACAATCGTCAGATTTTGACTCCATTGGATATTTTTCTGTATGAAGATTTGAAGAAATTGTTATAGGAATTTCCAGTTATAATACAGAAAAAGATTTAGGTGCTCATCATGCAAGCTTACTTTACGGAACACTACGCTATTGGATCATTTTGCCTTTACCATCATTAAAATATATGTACACGGCTCGATATGCATGGTGGTTATATTGAGCATTTTCCTATGTAGGCAGTCTGTCTTGTAATTATCGTTGTTCATATTTCTATTAAAGATTATTTTTGTATACCGAATAAACACTATATCTTTTCTTTTCTCACTTTTCTAAAAATTATGTATCGTATAGCCATTGCCCTTTGGAAACTTTTATGTTAAGCACGGTTTCCTATCCTTCATAGTTTGTGCTGCATTTAATGAGAGCACTATTTAATTTTAGTCCATCAGAGGCGAAAGCCTGTTTTATTTGGACAGTTAGAAAAGTCTAATTTTGATTACATATTTGATAAATAACAGCAAATGGTAATGTTAAACCGCAATCAGATGGAATGTACATATAATATTTCGTTGAAATTTCTTTTATATTAATTTGATATATGGAATCAAAAAGCAGAATTTCTTTGAGTCTCATGCAGAATTTGAAAAGTTTGGAAAAACAAAGAAGGGAGGAGGACTCACCTGTACTTTGAATGCTGACCCTGTCTATACCCTTGTCTTCCTTTCCTGTAGGTCGACAAGAAAGTCGTTGACGGTCGACGTGATCATGGCCTCAACGTGAAGCGACATCTCTCGTCGGGAAGGCAGAGGCACCGTGATCACAGGCAGACCGCGTTGATAGTACACAGTCACTTCTTATCATAAAAGACAAAAGATCATTAGATTACAGTAATAAGTACTAACAAAAACTTCAATGATTTTAATAAATATTGATTAAGTATTTATGTATTTAATGATGATAAATAATGTACATATAACCTTAACGTTTGTCGTATTTACCATTTGCTTTTTAAAATTTCAACATACATGCATGTTTAAGAAAATTACAACGGAATTTAGAATTGTCAATTTGATCCGTAATTTATGGGAGACAGTGAATATAGGAGACAACACCAGCCACATATTGCTCACAATGTTCAAGACTGCTTGACAGCACAGCCTATACTGACTATTTGAACGATTCAAACAGCTTTTTTCACCATAAATGCCACATTGAATATGCATGGAATATGGCCATTCGTCAACTGAGATGCTATTGCTGTTTTCTAGCAATCACAGCTAAAAAAACAATGAACTGAAAAAACCTAGAAATCAATATCCCACGAATTCATCCAAAATCTATTTGATTTAATACCATGATATGAAATAGCAGTTATTGATTTTGTGCCAGTTACGTGAATGTAATGGCCAGTAACTTCAATCATTTATTTATATAATTATAAATGACACATGGGAGGTAATATTACTGTCGTCCGTGACAACCTTAAGTCACACATGCCTCTTGGGTGGAGCTAAATGAGTAACGACTAAAGTTTATGGCTACTTGCCCCGGAAAAATAACTGTAAGTCATCTGAACTTTTAAATTGAATTACTACATGGAATGCTGGTGGCCTGTTAGGCGCTAAATTTCAAGAAATTAAAAAGATCTGTGTATAGAGGGATGTTGATGTTTTGGTAATCTTAGAGGTAAATATCACTGAAAAAATAAAACAAGATATCGTTCTTTAATGAAAATGTGCACCATTTTCCACTAGATTCCATCACATGTTGGAGTTGATGGAAATGAAAGGGCAGATCTTCTAGCAAATAAAGGAACAGAAAAATTTCTAGACAGTGTCCTATCCTCTTAACTCTTTTAGGAAAACTACACAGGACAAAAATTAAGTTATCGCATATTAGCGCATTATTATCTAACATCAAAGGAATAGTGTAGGAAACAATCGGGGAGATTGGAAAAATTTAGTGGAAAACTCGCAAAGAGTTTATTGCCAATTTCAGATTAAGAACTGACACGACTGCCTGGCCGAACATCTGGCCAAAATAGGGTTTGTGGACTCTCTAATATATGTCTTTTGTGTAAGGCTGAGAAAGTAAAAAAAGGCCCACCGACTTGTTTGCTCGGGACTGCAGTATAACTTACAATAGAATGGTGATTTGTGTACTTCATACGGGATGGCCATAGAAAACATGTCCTGATCACGCAAATTTTTATTATAGTTCTTCTAGCTTTTAAATTTGTATCTTTAGTACATTTAACTTGTTTTTAACTGTTGTTATTGTTTTTCGTCGTTTTTTTAAATGTCTGGTTTTTTCCTTTGCAATTTTAATTTGTTTATATGCTCCTTTTGTTTCTACAGTAAGTGGCCAATTTATATGGAATGAGTTCTTTTTTATTATTGGCTAAAAAAAAATTTCCTGGTGCATGGTTGAATGCAGAAGGCATACAATTTAATTTTGAAATATTCATGCATAAATAAAATGCTTTGAGAATTTATTTAAAATCAAGAACTCTAACAGCTCCTTTTTTTTTATAAGCTAAAGGGCATCAAAGCACCCTTTAATTTGTTATGCCTTTCACTTTTTTTTGTTATCATCTTGATGTTTATATTTTATGCAACTAAACTTTAATAAATAATTAACCCTATGATTCATCATAATCAACCCTATTCACAAAAACCTTTCACAAAAACTAAATTTTTATTCTTTGTTTGTATTAGTTTTGTGTTTCATAACATTTTAAACTCAAAATTATTTAATTTGTTTATTATGAAATTTTAATGTCTTATTTTAGTCAACAATATGCAAAAAATAATGTTCATCCATTTTGAATCTAAAACAAAAATGGGTTAGAAATAAATGAACAACTTGTTAAATGAAATATCTTAAATTCACATTTAAATTTTTATTTTCATTTCTGAAAACCAATTGAAATTTTGTAAAAAAATACTCAACAGAAACTGAATAACTTGGATATGTTAAAACCAAAAGTTTCCTTTCAAAAAAGAGTATTCTCATTCATACAAATAGTTCCAATTAAATGTTGCCCATAAAAAACCACGAATACAACCATTTCTTCTTTCATCCGTCCAAAGAACTCGAGAGCTTTTACGGTCCAGCTACAATCAAAATTACGATAGATTTACTGATACATGGTTTTATACTTAGATTTTATGTCACTATCCAGTGGCCGAATAATAAAAAAAAAGGGGAAAGGAAATGGTTCCGGCTAAACGATCGAATAAAAAAAGATCATTTTATTCCGAGACCCTTTTCCATAAACCCACTGTACAAGTTCGATAAGAGATACAGAAACCTAATCCGTATTGATGGGACTTATGGCTAATAATTTCAACAATCATATATCGGTTAGCTCAGGGGAAACTATTAAATTTTACGACTTGGTTTTACCTGATGCACGTGTTCCATGGTGAAGATGATCTAACGCAAAGAGGGTATTTCAGTTCGAATATTAATGGATAAGGAACAGCGTAAATAAAATGCGTTTTTATTGATTTATGCTTTGTTTGAATAGTATAAATATCCTATCATAAAAACATAATCAAGCGTTTTTCATAAAAATGCTTAAAAACGGGAAATAATTGAAATATTTTACACAAATCTATTCTTAAAAAATAGTTTAAAATCGTTTTTAAAAATAATTTCCGATAAGCTATTTGACAACTCAACCATTGAGCCTTAATTTTCATGGGATCATTATTCTTTTAGTTCTTTTACTATTATATTGTAGCCTTTTTTTCCACGAGAAGAGTTGTGGCATTTCGTTCTCATGAGAGAGGAATACATATTCTTTGACAAGTACATAATAATAACCTATCACTCAAATTTGACAGCAGATAATCAGTATTGTGCGTAGTTATATTACATGCAATTAGTGTTTTGCATAGAATAACTTGCCACTCAAATTTGATAGCAATATTCAGTGAGACCACATGAAATTAGCGATTGTCTGTGCGACCTTCACAAGTCGAAACAATTACAGAAGGAATATGGACTACACCAAGAGTATTGTGCGTAGTTTTTGCAATTAGTGTTTTGCACTAATAAGAATAACTTGCCACTCAAATTTGATAGCAGATATTCAGTGAGACCACATGAAATTAGCGATTGTCTGTGCGACCTTCACAAGTCGAAACAATTACAGAAGGAATATGACTACACCAAGAGTATTGTGCGTAGTTATATTACATGCAATTAGTGTTTTGCACTAATGAGAATAACTTGCCACTCAAATTTGATAGCAGATATTCAGTGAACATGAAATTGAATTATCTGTGCGACCTTCACAAGTTATAATAACACACCTACGTAGTTACTAACAAATTAGTGATGCTTTTTAAATGAGAATAACTTCCACTCAAATTTTGATAGCAGATATTCAGTGAGATGAAATTAGCGATTTTGGGACCTTAAGTCGAAACAATTACAGAATATAACATGTAGTTAATTATGCAATTAGTTTTGAGAATAACTTGCCACCAAATTTGATAGCAGATATTCAGTGAGACACATGAAATTACGATTGTCTGTGCGACCTTCACAAGTCGAAACAATTACAGAAGGAATATGGACTACACCAAGAGTATTGTGCGTAGTTATATTACATGCAATTAGTGTTTTGCACTAATGAGAATAACTTTGCCACTCAAATTTGATAGCAGATATTCAGTGAGACCACATGAAATTAGCGATTGTCTGTGACCTTCACAAGTCGAAACAATTACAGAAGGAATATGGTACACCAAAGTATTGTGCGTAGTTATATTACATGCAATTAGTGTTTTGCACTAATGAGAATAACTTGCCACCAAATTTGATAGAGATATTCAGTGAGACCACATGAAATTAGCGATTGTCTGTGCGACCTTCACAAGTCGAAACAATTACAGGAGGAATATGGACTACACCAAGAGTGGGTGCGTAGACATGCAATTAGTGTTTTGCAAATGAGAATAACTTGCCACTCAAATTTGATAGCAGATATTCAGTGAGACCACATGAAATTAGCGATTGTCTGTGCGACCTTCACAAGTCGAAACAATTACAGGAGGAATATGGACTACACCAAGAGTATTGTGCGTAGTTATATTACATGCAATTAGTGTTTTGCACTAATGAGAATAACTTGCCACTCAAATTTGATAGCAGATATTCAGTGAGACCACATGAAATTAGCGATTGAAGACCTTCACAAGTCGAAACAATTACAGAAGGAATATGGACTACACCAAGAGTATTGTGCGTAGTTATATTACATGCAATTAGTGTTTTGCACTAATGAGAATAACTTGCCACTCAAATTTGATAGCAGATATTCAGTGAGACCACTGAAATTAACGACCTTCACAAGTCGACAGGAGGAATATGGACTACACCAAGAGTATTGTGCGTAGTTATATTACATGCAATTAGTGTTTTGCACTAATGACAATAACTTGCCACTCAAATTTGATAGCAGATATTCAGTGAGACCACATGAAATTAGCGATTGTCTGTACGACCTTCACAAGTCGAAACAATTACAGGAGGAATATGGACTACACCAAGAGTTGTTGCATCGTAATTTGAGATAGACCATGGGTTGAGAAAATATCTACATATTGTAGATAGTTTCTCACTTTTGACTAAAAGTGAGGTAAGCTGACCCCCCCCTCTTTTTTTTGACAGATTTTCTTGAAAGGTAGGTTTTAGAAGAAGAAGAGAGAGTCTGCGACGAGTCGAAAAGGAGTGTTATTTTTCTCTTTTTCTCTGAAGCGACAGAACAACCCAGTTTGCACCTGAGTGAGCTCCTTGTGATATCTAAATCTTGTTATAAGGTTCTGTCTCAACCTTGAAAAATTCGAGTAGACTCGAGAACTTTTTAAATTTTATCAAATTATCTTTAATTTTTATTTTTTTAAATCTGCACATATATTAATGCTTGTAAATAAAAATTAAAATCCCAAGAACCTGAAGGTGATCCTTTTCTTGAAGCAGTTACAGGTCTAGTATAGGCGAAGGTGTTACTATACCTTATGCTTTTTCTTCGTAAGATATTTTTTTCATTGCGTCTAAAAACTAAATCACAGATAAAAAGTTAACCACAGAAAAATCAAATATACTTATCGTGAAACAAATGACTGTCAATAATAAAACGCGCAAATCATAATGATATCTATAAAAATAAAAAACAAAATTTGAAAGAAGAATATTTTTAATGTGGATTTAATCACTTACTTGGTTTCCTACCCAAATATTATCTTATTAAATATATACAACCTTAAAACCAGCCAAAATAGTTTTAAAAGAGGAAGAATTTCGATAAGTAGGCTGTAATTCTTCCCAAAGTTTCATAATTAAAAATGGCGAAGTTGTCCTTTCAAGAGTTTCTACTGAAGAACAAAGAAAAGACGCATGAGAAGATTAACACCTGACACATGAATTCCTAACATTAGACATTTGCGAAATTTATTTTCTCTAAAAAGCCTTCACTAGAATAACAAGTTTTACGGTTACTGATTATCGCCTTAAATTAATCCTCTTAATTAATTCCTAAAGCCAATTTAGGATTAAGCCGCAATTAAAATTATTTAGATAACATTTACAAAAATAAAAGATTTAAAATCGTTTATCAAACTATTGTTCGGATAATATTTTTTAATAAAAAGAATAAAGATTACGACGATAAGTATTCGATATTCTATCTGGATGAGCATGATTAAGAGGTTTTTTAAAAAACCTAATGCATTTTTAAACAGAAATAAAATTTTGCTGTTTCGATAGATTATTTTATTTCAAAAAATACTCAAAATACTGAACATTATGTATTGATAACAAAATATTTTTTTAACTATCATAGATACGATAATAAACGATTCACCATAAGCTGCTTAAGAATAGTTTATATACGCATAGAATAGGTTTGCCTATTTTGTTGCTTTCAGTTTTTTTTCTTAAGAATTCGTCCGTCTAATTTTTTCGTTTTGATTAAATTTTTTATTGGTAACTGATTGAAATATATATATTAAGTTTTATGGCGACATAATAGAATACATGCCTTTAATGAATTTTTCCCGGTCTTAATATGATTGTAAACGTTGGGATTACGGCTGACAACCTTCCCCTTAAAAAGTCAGCGTCGCGAAGCCAAGTCAGACTTTTTATCTACAGGTGTTCCGTCACAACAGAATCCACGATAAGCAGTAGGTCCCAGTCCAATTAGCCTAAAGTATGCAAAAATCACTGTAGAGTGACAAACCAAACCATCACAACAGAAGCTGCCCACTCCCTTTCACTGCTTCCATGAGACCACATGGGTTCTTGGACTTAGTCTAGATCATGTGTGGCCAACTAGCGCCCGTTCTTGAATATTTTTGAGATATATTACGCGTTTAAAAATATATTTATTTTATAATGGCCAAAAGTAGTGAAAAACAATGTATTAAAAATACATTATGTGTGCATCTATATGTACAAAAATGAACTGTCAAAATTATCAGAAAAAATTAACTTTTATTTTAAAATAATATTCTTGCGAATATATAACAGATATTGCCAGTTTTATTTATGATATGACTCATGAGTTTACAAAATAATTAAATTATTTTCTGCGAACTCATGATGCGAGTTCATCTTGGAACATCTAATATAACAGGTTCTATGTTTACTTTAAGTGACCATTCCTAGATACGTACAGTTCATTGTTGATGGCAGAGCAAACCAGATTCTTAGTTAAAGTTGTTAGCGCTATTGGTTCAACTTATACCTGCGGAATTGGTTTTTCTAAAATGAAATTGATCAAACACAAAACATGCTCAAACATAACGGACGCTCATCTGTAACACCAATTACGATGTGCAAATACTAAAAATTCAGATCGATTTGCAAAAGCTAAGTGAAAGGAGTGGGGAAACAAATATCGCACTAGTAAAATACATATTTTTTAATGATTTCATTTTTTTTTTTTTATTTCGTTTCTATTTAAATATTTTTTATATTTCATTTTTAGTGTCATATATTTCTTTACAATGTGCGTTTAGTATCATTATTATTATATTATCTATGTTTACATGTAAGAATAATAGTAAACACAAAAATAATAATTCAATATGTTTCAATTTTTCACTCCAAAAATGTTTGTAGTCGATCTAAATCTAATATAGGGATATATAATTTTATATGCGACCAGCGGAGTTATGATGCATTTTCAAAATAGCCCGCAAGGTCATTCGGGTTAGCCACTCCTGGTCCAGATGTTGTTGTCTACCATGAGGGACAAAAAAAAAACAGCAAAAAAAAAAACATGCGAAATTTTTGAACGAATGATTATTAACACTCCATCTACCAATATTCTGAAATCAAATCATTTCACTCGTTTATGAAAACATCTGAGAATAAATCTAGTAGAAATCTGATCGTTTTATATTTATTGTAACATACAAATGAGTCGCATTATATACGAAATACAATCCACCTTTCGAAAAACATTTTTCTTCCGTAGTTCTTTTTTTAATTTAGAATGAGACAGTTTTTTTCCTCATATAAAACTGCAATAGTTCAGACCGACTGACTAGAAGATAATAGTTAATGAAGTTTCGCAACATATATTTCTTTCTCACAGAAAAACTCCACAGCAAATGGGTTTCTTGGACAAATTGCATCGTGATGTCCCCCTTAAACTCCCAGCTCATTTGTGAGATAGATAAACAAAGAACAAGAAATAAAGAACAGCGCATTTATGTCTCGAAAAATAGAACATAATAGAATTTATTTCCTTCTTAAAAGATAAAAAGAGTGAAGAAGATAATGTCGAACAAGAAAAATTTACGACAGAGCGCACGCAAGCAAGTCGAAGGGAGAATTTAGTGGACGGTTTTTCAATCTAAAAAAATGTGGAAGATAAATTTTGTGGTATTATAAAAGAAAGAATTCTTTAAAACGATTATTCAGTTATCGTGAATAGAAATGCAGTAATACTTCAATTGGATTTAGGATACTTGAATTTTTATATGACTATAAATTACCTGTATATAAGCGCTTTGCAATTTTAAATAGATACATTGCAACTGAAATTTATTTAAACTATATATTTCAGTTACATCCAGGCATTACTAAAAGAAGTCCATTTTTATAGCTATCTAAAATATTCGTGAAATGGCTGAGGTTATTTCTTATAAATAAAATTATATTTTAACTTTAAATGCAATTTTATGCAGAAGAAAAACAGTAATGGAAGGATTAAAAATAATTTAAAAAACACCCGAAAGTTAACCAAATGAATGTCGATGTTTTAATTTTGTCAAAAACGATTTAAAGTTCAACGAATTAAAATATGAAACTGTTTATTATTGGCCGTTTATTGTATATTTGAGAAAAAGTAATGCATAGCGCGCCGGTAAATGGTTTAATTGGTTTGTCGCTCTGCACTCAGCACTGTCGTTTTTGCACTCAGCATTTTTTTTTTCTCAAGAGAAGAGTTTAGGCATTTCATTACCAGGAGAGAGAGAGAGAGAAGAGATGTATGTTATTTGAAAAATATATAATAAAATCACTCAAATTTGACAGCAGACGAGCTTTATTGTGGGTATTTATATTACATGCAATTAGTGTCTTGAGAACATCCTGTCACTCAAATTTAATAGCAGATATTCAGTGTCGTGGATAAAGAGGAAATTAGCAAATGTCTGTGCGTCCTTCACAGGTCGAAACAATAACAGATTGAATATGATGCACTATGAGTTGTTCCATCTTGATGGGTGATAGACACGAGTTGAGAAATGTCTACTCCAAAAGAAGTGAGGAAGCTGACCCTCTCCTCCCAATTGACGGATTGTCTTAAAAGGAGATTTTTTTTGGTGAAGATGGTTCGACGAGTTCTGTGAAGAGTCGACAAGAATTGTTTTTTTTTTCTTTTTCTCTGAACTGACTGAATAAGCCGGAGTTTTCAGCCTGTTTTCAAAGTGAACCCCTTGTGGTTTCGTGAATCACGCCGTGTGAGAGTTAAGGTCTATCACAGACCAGGTATTTAGACTCATCGTAAGCTCGAAAACTCTGAATTTGGAGTGAACTGGACTTTTGTATCCCTAATTTTATTTTTTGTAAATGGAGTTCTGTATATATATATATATGTCTGTAAATAAATTTTAAAGTGTTCAACTGAACCTGAAAATGGCCATTTTCTTGAAGCCGTTATAGGTTTAGTATAGACCGAGATGTTACAAAACACTTCAATCTAATTAGACCAAGACTTACAGTTTAACGTGGATTCCGGACCACTAACAAACACCCATGCCACCGCCAGGATTCCAAACAGGATTCGAACCTGAAGCTTGTGGTACTTAAAGCCAGAGGGTGCTAGACAATTGGCCATTAGGCCGCTCGGTAAATACACGAGTGTAAAAGAGAACTAAATTTAGTAATGGAAACGACAAAAAAAAGCAATATTTATTTAACTGCTTATTAAACAGTATTTCTCATTTATTTACTATAAAAACAAAACATGAAAGATTCACAAAGGAATACGACATCTTTACGTAGAATTTTGGAAATCTGCCTAGCTACATGCTATCATAATTTTTTGTTTCTTTTCTTAAAATTTTTTGTTTCCTTTCTACAGTTTAAAGTGGATTCAGAACCACCATCAAATTCCATACATAGATACCATACCATTTCATAACAAAATCGATTAATAATCGAAAGAAAAACAATATTTATTTAGGTGGTTATTAAACAATATTTTTTATTTATTTACTTTAAGAACAAAACCAGAAATATTCACAAAGGAATACGACATCACTACATTAGGTTTGTGAATCTGCCTAGCTACATACTATTACAATTTTTTTTTTTTTTTTTGTTTCCTTTCTTATTATTTAGCACATTATTACAAAATACGTTGTAAAATAGAATTTTAAAAATATTTATTAAAAAAAATACGAAACCAGTTAACATTTCTGTAAAAGAAAAACTTTTCACAAAACATTACAAAGAAAGTTCGAGGAAAAAAATAGATATTTGAATATAAATCTTACGGAAGTTTTCCAAATAGAAGAATGTGGCTTTTACCAGTAAAGCTCTCACCGGGAACAGAAGCCACGTTTATAAATTCGAATGCAAAACTGAACAAAGACTTAAGGAAAGAATGAATAAAATAATTCGGAACAGAATAAGGGATTGCGTCACAACGCAAGATTGTAATGATGTAAATATTGCTTTTTTTGACGAATGTATTTGTAGGACGCAAGAGTTTAAAACTTTTATAAAGTTTTCTAAAAGCTTGTTTTGCAAGTTGAATTTGGAATTAAAAAATTCACGTTTCATTTAGAAATAAGGCTTAAATAATTTTTGCGAACAGAATTTGAATATCGGGAAAGCATTTCAATGCTTTTCTGCTGTGGTTGTTTATTCGTTAAAGAAATTTTGTCAAAATGTAGAAAATAAGGGTATTTCGAAAGAGAAATGAAAAATGTTGATGCAAGTTAAATCCCTATAGAAGTTTCTATCAAAAATTGTTATTATGTTTTGAATTTAATAAAATATTTTTATAGAATACTTGATGAAAGTCTTAATAATATTGCATAATTTTATTTAAAAATGTTGTACAATTTAACATAAGACTAAAATAAAATATAAAGTTAGAAAGTAGTATTAAAAATGCATTAAAAATAAAAGTACACAGGAAACCACATTCAACAACATTTTAGGATTAAATAAAATTTAATTTAAATGGGAATTCCAAAAAATATTTTTTTGTTCTAATGCAACTGGCAAACACTTAGACAGTTGTCTTGGATGCCTTAAGGCAAGCGCTGCACAGACGTTACTCACTTAGCACTACCCAGGAGATGCGTGTAGCTTGAAGATAAGCTACAGACGTATAGTAACAATGCCCTTGCAACGATCTACGATCATGTTAGACCTGGACCTACGGTTTAAAATGGATTCGAACCACTACAAGCATCCATGGCACCGCCGGTACTCTAACCCGAAGAATTACAAAAATAAGTATAATTTATTACACGAATGCTTTAAAAATATTTAAATGTAAAATTAAATGAAACAATTTCTAGATATAAAATAAAGAAATTCTAAGAATATTTTAATATAACATTCTAAATAGAGAATCAAAAGTTTCTATACAGTAGTCGTTTACAATTATGAATTCTTTTTCCCTTTTCTTTTATATTAATATTCATTGGAGAAAATCTAAAAAAACTATCAATATAACAGTCAAAAAATCTTAGGTGCAGTATTTTCTATTAAAAATTTTTTATTGAGTCATTTTCTTTTCTTTCTGTCGATGCTTTTAAATAATCGCTCTTTTTTGTTGTTGTTGCAAAGATTTATAATTCTAATTTGCAATTTTGATTTTTTCCGGCGATCTATCTAGGGAGATTAATAAAAATGTCATTAGTGATGCCATTTAAACTTATAAAGGTCTATTTATTTGGTAATCTTGACAAAAAAAGTCAAAATAAAACAATGTAATGCATAGATCAGGGGTGGCCAACCCAACTGGTCTCGCGGGCCACTTTGGAAACATGCAACTTAATCTTTAATAAATAATGGTTACTTATCTTGAACTTATCATAATCCTATTTCCCCCTATCACAAAAAAAACATTTTATTCTTGTTTGGATTAGTTCTGTGGTTTAGTAACATTTTAAACTCAAAATTATTTTATGAAATTTTAATGCCTTATTTTGTCAAAAGTATGTAAAAAAGAATGTTCATCAATTTTTAAATATTAAAACAAAAACGGTTCAAAACAAAAATTAAAAGAAAAAAGGAAATATCTTAAATTCTCACCGCATTTTTATTAACTTTGAAAGCATATTTGAAATCAAGAACTGTAACCGTTCCTTTAGTATATGTGGCAACAGCTACTGAAGTTCCGCATCAGCAGCGCCCTCTATAAATAAAACGAACTTCTTCAGAAATGGCTAAGAATTCTCTGGCTTGTTGAATGTAACGCCTTTCATTTTCTTTTTGTAATTAACTTTGATGTTTGTCTTTATATAAGTTAAACCTCAATAAATAATTGTTGCAGATCATGGATCCATCATTTTTAAGCCTATTTCTCCCTTTTACAGACCTGAATTTTCTTGGTTGGATTAGTTTTGTGTTTTCGCAACATTTTAAACTCGAAAATTAATAAAATTATTTTATTTGTTTATTATGAAATTTTAATGTCTTATTTTAGATCAATAGTATGTAAAAATGTTCATCCATTTTCGAATCTTAACAAAAATGGATTCGAAATAAGTTAACAACTTGTTAAAGGAAATATTTTAAAATTATCATCGGCATTTTTATTTTCATTTCTCAAAATACATTGAAATTTTGAAAAAAATATACTCAACAGAAGAAAAATAACTTGGATATGCTAAACATAAACGCTTCTTTCAATAAAAAGTATTCTCATTCATACAAATAGTTCCAATTAAATGTAGCCCATAAAAAACCACGAATACAACCGTTCTTCTTTCATCCATCCAAAGAACTCGAGAGCTTTTACGGTCCAGCTACAATCAAAATTACGATAGATTTACCGATACATGGTTTTTATACTTAGATTTTATGTCGCTATCCAGTGGCCGAATAATAAAAAAAAGGGAAAGGAAATGGTTCTGGCTAAACGATCGAATGAAAAAGACCTTTTTATTCCAGAGACCCTTTTCCATAAACCCACTGTACAAGTTCGATAAGAGATACAGAAACCTAATCCGTATTGATGGGACTTATGGCTAATAATTTCAACAATCATATATCGGTTAGCTCAGGGGAAACTATTAAATTTTACGACTTGGTTTTACCTGCTGCACGTGTTCCATGGTGAAGATGATGTAACGCAAAGAGGGTATTTCAGTTCGAATATTAATGGATAAGGAACAGCGTAAATAAAATGTTTTTTTATTGATTTATGCTTTGTTTTGAATAGTATAAATATTCTATCATAAAAACATAATTCAAGCGTTTTTCATAAAATGCTTAAAACCGGGGAAGGTTGTGCAATATTTTACACAAATTTTATTAAGAAAATATTTTAAGAATCGTTTTAAAAATCATTTCCGATAAGCTATTTGACAATTCTCAACCATAGAAACTTATTTATCATGGGATCAATGTTCATTTAGTTCTTTTTAATATTATATTGTAGCAAATTTCTCACGGGAAGAGTTATGGCATTTCGTTCTCAGGAGAGAGAAGTGTATATTCTTTGACAAATACAAAATAACAACCCATCACTCAAATTTGACAACAGATAAGCAATGTTGCGGATACTTATATTACATGCTACTCGTTTTTGTACCACTAACTTGAGAATAACTCAAATATGATAGCAGATATTCAGTGCCATGTATAATGAGACCTCATGAAATTAGCGATTGTCATGAACTAAGCCATGAGTTGTTGCATCGTGATTGGTGATAGACCATGGGCTGAGAAAATGTCTACTCCAATAAAAAGTGAGGGAAGCTGACCCCATCCCTCTTGACGGATTTTCTTCAAGGGAGCTTTTTGGTCAAGAAAAAGAAAGTTTGCGACTTGTCGACAAAGAGTGTAGCTTTATTTTACTCTGAAGTGACAGAACGAGCCAGAGTTTCCTCCTGTTTCCAAAGTGAGCATCTTGCGATTGCGTGTATCCCGTCGTGTGATATTTAATGTTTGCGCGGACCTGGAGAAATAGATTTGATGGAGACTCGAGAACTTTGAAAATCTCCGACCTTGGAGTGAACTGCACATATGATTTAATCGTGCACTTGTGATAAAATCTATATTTTTAAATTTTTATTTCTTTGCATAATAAACCATAATTCAATATTTGTATATATTACTGCGTGTAAATAAAAATTAAAGTGTTCTCATGAACCTGAAAGTGGCTGTCTTCTTGAAGCCGTTATAGGTCTAGTATAAGCCGAGGCGTTACAATATCTTATGTTTGCTTCGTAAGCTATTTTGGTTTTGTTTTTGTATTATTCCTAAAAACTAAATCACAAATAAAAATTTTACCCCAGAAAATTCAAATATATTTAAAATCTGGAAACAAATCAGGGTCAAAAATCAAACACGCAAATCATCATGACATCGATAAAATATAAAACAAAATTTGAAAGACGAATGTTTTAATGTTTATTTAATTATTTGCTTTGTTATCCCACCCAAATATTATCTTATTAAATATATACAACCAAAATAGCTTTAAAAGAGGAATTTCGATAAGTAGGCTGTAATTCTTCCCAAAGTTTCATAATTAAAAATGACGAAGTTGTCCTTTGAAGAGATTCCACTGAAGCATAAAGAAAAGACGCATGAGAAGACCAACACCTGACACATGAATTCCCTTTACATTAGACATTTGCAAAAATTTATTTTCTTCCAAAAGCCTTCACTAGAATAACAAGTTTTACGGTTACTGATTATCGCCTTAAATTAATCCTCTTAATTAGTTCCTAAAGCCAATTTAGGATTGAGCAGCAATTTAAATTATTTAGATAACATAAAAGATAGATAGAATAAAAGATTTAAAATCGTTTATCAAACAATTGTTTAGATAATATTTCTTAATAAAAAGAATAAAGATTACGATAAGTATTTGATATTCTATCAGGATGAGCATGATTAAGAGATTCTTTAAAAATATAATGTATTTTAAAAGAAATAAAACTTTGGCTTGCTGTTTCGGCAGATACTTTTTCAACAAAATACTGAAAATCCTGAACATTATGTATTGATAACAAATATTTTATAGCAATCAGAGACAGATAATAACAATAAGCGGCTTAAGAATAGTTAGTATATAAGCATATAATAGGTTCACCTATTTTGTTGTTTTTCCGTTTTTTTCTCAGAATCCACGTTAAATAGTCGGTCCCGGTCCAATTAGCCTAAAGTGTACACAAAACCACCGTAGAGCGACAAACCAAACCATCACAACAGAAATTGCCCACCGATTTCTCCTTCCATGAGACAACATGGGTTCTTGGACAGGACCTATGTGTTGCTGTCCATCAAGAGGGATAAAAATAGCAAGAAAAAAAAAAAAGACAAGCGCAATTTATGTCTTAAACACGCCAAATTTTTGAACGAATGATAATTAACACTTCATCTATCAATATTCTGAAATCAAATCACTTCACTTTTTATGAAAACATCTGAAAACAAATCCAGTAGACATCTGATATCTTGTTATTTATTGAAACATACAAATCAGTCTCATCATATATGAAATACAATGCAGATTTCAAAACAAACTTTTCTTCCCTGGTACCTTTTTTAATTTCAATTGAGACTTTTTTTCTCATATAAAACTGCAATAGTTCAGACCCGCTAGAGATAACAGTTAATGAAGTTTTGCAACATATATTTCCTTCTCACAGAAAAACTCGACAGCAAATGGGTTTCTTGGACAAATTGCATCATGATGTCCCCCTTAAACTCCAAGCTCATTTGTGAGAGAGATAAACAAAAAACAAGAAATAAAGAACAGCCTATTTATGTCTCGAAAAATAGAACATAATAGGATTTATTTCCTTCTTAAAAGATAAAAAGAGTGAAGAAGATAATGTCGAACAAGAAAAATTTACGACAGAGCACACGCAAGCAAGTCGAGGGGAAAATTTAGTGGACGGTTTTTCAATCTAAAAAATGAGGAAGATAAATTTTGTGGTATCATAAAAGAAAGTATTCTTTAAAATGATTATTCAGTTATCGTGGATAGAAATGCAATAATACTTCAATTGATTTAAGTACTTGAATTTTTATATGACTATAAATTACCTGCATATAAGCGCTTTGCAATTTTAAACAGATACATTGCAACTGAAATTTATTTAAACTATATGACATATATTTCAGCTACATCCAGGCATTACTAAAAAGGCCATTTTATAGTTATCTAAAATATCCGTGAAACAACTGAGCTTGTTTCTTATGATTAAAATTATATTAAAACTTAAAAAATGAGTTATAGAAGGATTAAAATGATTGAAAAAAATCAAACATTAACGAGATGAATGCCGATGATTCAGTTTTGTCAAAATATATATAAAAAACTCAACGAATAAAAATATGAAATTGTTTACAATTACTCGTTTATTATATATTTGTGAATATGTAATGGTAGATCGGTATATTTAGTTTTAAATACTTAGAATCAGAAATTAATTGTCATAAAAATATCTTACCAGAAATAAAAACAGAATTGTATCTGCCAGTAAGGCCTTTTTATGTAGTTTAAATAACAGTTCATATGCAGAAAAACTAAATGTTTGTTATATAAAACTCTTATTAGACCTATATTGGTCTATGGCTCTGAAACTTAATCTTTGGCAAGATCTGATGAGAGCCATTTAAGCATATTTGAATGGAAGATTTTAAGGTCTCTTCTTGGAGGTGTTAGAGTAAGTGATTGTCAGCCATGGAGGAGGAGGAGCGGAGCAGAGCCATGTTAGAGTTGTACATACGGGTGCTCCATCACAACAGAAGCTGCCCCCCTTCCTTCTTCCATGAGACTACATGAGTTCTTCGATTTGGTGCTGTCTACCAAGTGCCAAGTGGGATAACAAACAAACAAAAAACATGCGCAATTTATGTCGCAAAGCATCCAAAATTGTTGAGCGTATGATTATAAGCATTTCATCTACCAATATTCTGAAATCAAATCCTTTCACTCTTTTATGAAAACATCTGAAAATATTTCGAAAAGTCTATCAGAAATCTGCTCGTTTGCTATTTATTGTAACATACAAATGAGTCTCATTATACACGAAATACAATGCAGATTTCAAAAAGACATTTTTCTTCCATAGTTCTTTTTTAATTTCGATTGAGGCGTTTTTTTTTTTTCTCACATAAAACTGCAATAGTTCAGACCCGGTAGAAGATAATAGTTAATAAAGTTTCGCAACATATATTTCATTCTCCCAGAAAAACTCGACAGCAAATGGGTTTCTTCGAGAAATTGCATCATGATGTCCCCCTTAAACTCCAAGCTCATTTGTGAGATAGATAAACAAAAAACAAGAAATAAAGAACAGCGTATTTATGTCTCGAAAAATAGAATATAATAGAATTTATTTCCTTCTTAAAAGATAAAAAAGAGTGAAGAAGATAATGTCGAACAAGAAAAATTTACGACAGAGCGCACGCAAGCAAGTCGAGGGAAAATTTAGTGGACGGTTTTTCAATCTAAAAAAATGTGGAAGATAAATTTTGTGGCATTATAAAAGAAAGAATTCTTTAAAATGATTATTCAGTTATCGTGGATAGAAATGCAATAATACTTCAATTGATTTAAGATACTTGAATTTTTATATGACTATAAATTACCTGTATATAAGAGCTTTGCAATTTTAAACAGATACATTGAAACTGAAATTTATTTAAACTATATGACATATATTTCAGCTACATCCAGGCATTACCAAAGAAGGCCGTATTTATAATTATCTAAAATATCCGTGAAGCGACTGAGCTTGTTTCTTATGAATAAAATTATATTAAAACTTATAAAATACAATTATAGGACTAAAAATAATGAAAAAAAGTGAAAGTTAACGAGATGAACGTCGGTGATTTAGTTTTGTATAAAAATATATATAAAAAAATTCAATGAATTAAAAATATGAAATTGTATATTATTTCTTGTTTATTGTATATTTGAGAATATGTAATGGTAGGTCGGTATATTTAGTTTTTAATACATAGGATCAGAAATTAATTGTCATAATAATATCTACCAGAAATAAAAAATATAATGGTGCCTGCCAATAAGGCCTTTTGGGTTAAGAAATCTGTTTAAATCATAGTTCTCTAGCAGAAAAACTAAATTCTTGATGTATAACAATCTATTAGACTTATTTTGGTCTATGGCTCTGAAACATGGACTTTGGCAAGATCTGATGAGGCCCATTAAAGTATATTTGAGGGGAAGATTATAAGAACTATTCTTGGAGGTGTTAGGGAAAGTGATTGTTGGAGAAGAGGGTACAATGTAGAAATTTATAAATGCTATAAAGACCCAGATATTATAAAATTTATTAAGATCAATAAATTAAACTGGGCTGCTCATGTATTTAGAATGAATGAGTTAAATTCTGTAAAAAGGCTCGTTTTGGCAAAGTCGAAGGGACAAAGAGGAAAAGGACGATCCAATTTATGTGAAAGCATCCAAAATTGTTGAGCGTTGATTATAAGCATTTTCATCTACCAATATTCTGAAATCAAAGGACTTTCACCTTTTATGAATGCACGAAAATATTTGAGCAAAGTCTTGGAAACCCGTTTGCTATTTATTGATGATGATCAAATGAGTTGGGGATATACAAGATTGAAAAACGAAATACAATGCGAAAGAAAAAAAAAAGAAATTTTTTAATAGTTTATTTTTTAATTTCGATTGAGACGTTTTTATTTCTCAAACAAAACTGCAATAGTTCAGACCCGGAATAGAAGATAAAAAGTTAATGAAGTTTACATCTTAACACGATTTTAAAACACTTATTTATTTCAAGAACAAAAAAAAAAAAAAAAAAAAAAACTAGTTACAATTTCTGTAAAAGAAAAACTCGACAGCAAATGGGTTTCTTCGACAAATTGCATCATGATGTCTCCCCATAAACTCCAAGCTCATTTGTGAGATAGATAAACAAAAAAAAAAACAAGAAATAAAAAGAACAGCGTATTTATGTCTCGAAAAATAGAACATAATAGGATTTATTTCCTTCTTAAAAGATAAAAAAAAGAGTGAAGAAGATAATGTCGAACAAGAAAAATTTACAACAGAGCGCACGCAAGCAAGTCGAGGGAAAATTTAGTGGACGGTTTTCAATCTAAAAAATGTGGAAGATAAATTTTGTGGTATTATAAAAGAAAGAATTCTTTAAAATGATTATTCAGTTATCGTGGATAGAAATGCAATAATACTTCAATTGGATTTAAGATACTTGAATTTTTATATGACTATAAATTACCTGTATATACGAGCTTTGCAATTTTAAACAGATACATTGAACTGAAATTTATTTAAACTATATGACATATATTTCAGCTACATCCAGGCATTACTAAAGAAGGCCATTTTTATAGTTATCTAAAATATCCGTGAAACGACTGAGCTTGTTTCTTATGAATAAAATTATATTAAAACTTGAAAAATGCAGTTATAGGACTAAAAATAATTGGAAAAAAAAACGCGAAAGTTAACGAGATGAACGTCGGTGATTTAGTTTTTGTATAAAAATATATATAAAAAAATTCAATGAATTAAAATATGAAATTGTATATTATTTCTCGTTTATTGTATATTTGAGAATATGTAATGGTAGGTTAGTATATTTAGTTTTTAATACATAGGATCAGAAATTAATTGTCATAATAATATCTACCAGAAATAAAAAATATAATGGTGCCTGCCAATAAGGCCTTTTTTTGGGTTAAGAAATCTGTTTAAATCATAGTTCTCTTGCAGAAAAACTAAATTCTTGATGTATAAAACTCCTATTAGACTTATGTTGGTCTATGGCTGTGAAACATGGACTTTGGCAAGATCTGATGAGGCCCATTAAAGTATATTTGAGGGGGAAGATTATAAGAGCTATTCTTGGAGGTGTTACGGAAAATGATTGTTGGAGAAGATGGTACAATGCAGAAATTTATAAATGCTATAAAGACCTAGATATTATAAAATTTATTAAGATCAATAAATAAAAACTGGGCTGCTCATGTATTTAGAATGAATGACTTAAATTCTGTAAAAAAGGCTCGTTTTGGCAAAGTCGAACGGACAAAAAGAGGAAGAGGACGATCCAAGTTGCGATGGATAAACGCAGTTGAAAAATATTTTGTTGTACTAAAGGTTAAGAATTGGAGGACTATTGTTACCTTAAGGAATGCACAGAAATCTCTTCAAAGGAAAGTCTTGTCCCACCCTGGGCTGTCGTGCTATTGATGATGATCATGATGAGTTGGGGATATACAAGATTGAAACAAAAAATTAAATTCAATAAACGAAAGAAAAAAAAGGAATATTTATTTAACCGTTATTTTACTATATTTCTCATTTATTTATTTTAAAAAGCAAAACATGAAATATTCACAAAGGAATACGACATCATTCAAAAGGTATTGCGAATTTACCTAGCTACATGTTAACACGATTTTAAAACTACTTATTTATTTCAAGAAAAAAAAAAAAAAAAAAAAATTAAACAAGTTACAATTTCTGTAAAAGAAAAAAAAACGTTTCAAAAAATATTACAAAGAAAGTTCGAGGGAAAAATAGATATTTGAATATAAATCTTACGGGATGTTTTTCAAATAGAAGAATGCGGCTTTTATCAGTAAAGCTTTCTCACCGAGAACAGAAGCCACGTTTACAAATTTGAATGCAAAACTGAACAAAGACTTAAGAAAAGAATGAATAAAATAATTCGGAAGTAGAATAAGGAATTGCGTCACAGCGCAAGATTGTAATGATGTAAATATTTCGTTTTTTGATAAATGTATTTGTAGGACACAAGAATTTCAAACTTTTTAAAAAAGTTTTCTAAAGCTTGTTTTGCAAGTTGAAGTTGGAATTAAAAAATTCTCGTTTTATTTAGAAATAAGACTTAAACAATTTTTATGAACAGAATTTGAATATTGGTAAAGTGTTTGAATGCTTTTCTGCTATGGTTGTTTATTCGTTAAAGAAAATTTGTCAAAATGTCGAAAACAAGAGTATTTTCGAAAAGAAATAAAAAATGTTAATACAAGTTAAATCCGTGTAGATGTTTCTATCAAAATAGTTATTTTATTTTCAATTTAATAAAACATTTTTATCGAATACTTAATGAAATTTTTACTATATGGTTTAATTATTATCTAAAAATACTGTACAATTTAACAGAAGACTAAAATAAAATATAAGATTAGAAAGTAGTTTTAAAAATGAATTAAAAATAAAAATACACGCTAACCACATTCAACAACAACATTTTGGAATTAAATAAAATTCATTTAAAATCTGAATTTCAGAAAAATAATTATAAGAAAGCTTTAAAAATATTTAAATGTAAAATTAAATGAAACAAGTTCTAGAATAAAATTACGAAATTCTACGAATTTTTTAATATAACATTCTAAATACAAAATCAAAAGTTTCTATACAGAAACCATGCACAATTATATTTTTTTCTCCTTTCCTTCATATTATTATTCATCAATGGAGAGTATCTAAAAAACTATCAATATAATGTTAAAAAAACTTTGGTGCAGTATTTATGTTTAGATTTTTTTATCATGAAGTTTTTAGAGCCAACTTTTTTTTCTTTTTATCTGTCGATGCTTTTAAATAAGCACTCTTTTTCAATTCCTTCTATGAGCTCACACTCTCCTTATATATATGTATCTTGTTCAAATTTTCAATCGTTAATAAAATACTTTTTTTTATTCCTCCACTCAAGTTCAAATACATTTTTTTTTTAACTTGTAGTGGATGACACTGGATGCTAAAACAGTTTTTTCAAATATCAATTCAGTAATTAAATTTAATTCATTAATTTTAGTTTTTTTTTAGATTTAAGTTGCATATATCTACCAATAGATGGCGCCAGGTAAACTTAAAAAAATGAATAAAAATTATTTATAAAAGATTTTCTGCAATATAGTGAAAAAAAAAGTAGGAGTTGACTTAATTTTTTTTTTTTTTTTAATATTACTTGTTGTTGTTACAAAAATTTATAATTTAGATCCTCAACAAGTCCTAGATATAAAATTACAAAATTCTCAGAATTTTGTAATATAATATTCTAAATAGAAAATCAAAAGTTTCTATACAGTGGCCACGTACATTTATACATTTTTTTCACTTTTTTCTTTTATATTAATATTCAATGATGGAGAATATCTAAAAAAAAATCAATATAACTGTTAAAAAAAAAAATCTTAGATGCAATATTTTCTATCATAAATTTTTAGTGTCTTTTTTTTCTTTCTTTCTCTCGATGCTTTTAAATAAGCGCCCTTTTTTGCTGTTATTGCAAAGATTTATAATCCCTATAGATGTTTCTATCAAAATTGTTTTTATGTTTTGAATTTAATAAAATATTTTTATCGATACTTGATGAAATTTTTACTATGCGGTAAAAATTTTATTTAAAAATAGTACATTTTATTTTAGTTTTCTGATAAATTGCATGAAATGAATATTAAAAATGAATTAAAATAAGCATACATATTAACCATATTCAACAACAACATTTTGGGATGAAATAAAATTCATTTTTTAACTGACTTCTAGAAAATAAGTATACTTTTATTATAAGAATGCTTTAAAGATACTTGAAGGTAAAATTAAATGGTACAAGTCCTAGATATAAAATTACGAAATTCTAAGAATTTTTTAATATACCATTCTAAATACAGAATCAAAAGTTTCTATATAGAGCCATGTACAATTATGAATTCTTTTTTCTCTTGTTTTTTTCATATTAATATTCATTGGAGAATATCTAAAACACTATCAATATAACAGTTAAAAATCTTAACAGTATTGTGTACTCAACTGTTAGGTGCAGTATTTTTATCAAAAACTTTATTGAATCATTTTCTTTTCTTTCATCGATGTCGATGCTTTTAAACAAGCGTTCTTTTTTGTTGCTGTTGCAAAGATTTATAATTCTAATTTGCGATTTTGGTTTTTCCGGCGATCCATCAAGGGAGAACAATAAAAATGCCTTTAAATTTATAAAGTTTTAATTATGTGGTAATCTTGACAAAAAAGTCAAAATAAAACAATGTAATGCATAGATCAGGGGGTGGCCAACCCAAATGGCCTTGCGGGCCATTTTGGACATATGCAACTTAAACTTCAATAAATAATTGTTACTTATCTTGAACTTATCATAATTAAACCTATGTCCCCCTTTCACAGAATTAAATTCTTATTCTTGTGTTGGGTTAGTTTTGTGCTTTCGCAACATATCAAACTCAAAATTATTTTGTTTGTTTTTTATGAAATTTTAATGTCTTATTTTAGGTCAACAGTATGCAAAAATAAAGTCCACCCTTTTTTGAATCTTTAGACAAAGATGGGTTCGAAATAAATTAACAACTTGTTAAAGGAAATGTCGTAAACTCATCGGCATTTTTATTTTCGTTCCTCAAAATACATTGAAATTTTATAAAATAGACTCAACAAAAAAAAAAAAAAAAATAACTTGGATATGCTAACAAACAAATTGTTAATTGTTTAACAAATTGTTAATTTATTTAAAACAATCAATGGCATTTTTTATTTTCATTTCTGAAAATCTTAAAAAAAAAAATTGAAATTTTGTAAAATGCACTCAACAAAAAAAAAAAATACTGAAATATTCTAAACCCAAGCGCTTTCTTCTTTCAATAAAAGAACATCCTCATTCATAGAAATAGTTCCAATTAAATGTAGCCCATAAAAAAAACCACCAATACAGCCGTTCCCCTTTCGTCCATCCAAAGAACTCGAGAGCTTTTACAGTCCACCTACAATCAAAACTACGATAGATTTACCGATACATGGTTTTATACTTATATTTTTTACGTCGCTATCCAGTGGTCGAATAATAAAAAAAAGGAAAGGAAACGATTCCGGCTAAACGATCGAATAAAAAAGACCATTTTATTCCGGAGACCCTTTTCCATAAACCCACTGTACAAGTTCGATAAGAGATACAGAAACCTAATCCGTATTGATGGGATTTATGGCTAATAATTTCAACAATCATATATCGGCTAGCTCAGGGGAAACTATTAAATTTTACGACTTGGTTTTACCTGCTGCACGTGTTCCATGGTGAAGATGGTCTAACGCAAAGAGGGTATTTCAGTTCGAATATTAATGAACAGCGTAAATAAAATATTTTTTTGTTGATTTATGCTTTGTTCGAATAGTATATATATCCTATCATCAAAAACATGATTCAAGCGTTTTCCATAAAATGTTTAAAAACGGGAAAGTAGAGCAATATTTTACATACATTCTTTTTAAGAAAATAGTTTAAGAATCGTTTTAAAAAATCATTCCGCTCATTTCCGAAAAGCTCTTTTTTTTATAAGCATTTCCAATAAGTTATTTGGCAACTTTCAACCATAGAATCTTAATTTCATGGGATCAATGTTCATTTAGTTCTTTTAATATTATAATGTATCATTTTTTTCCATGGCAAGAGATGTGCCATTTCGTTCTCAGGAGAAAGGAATGTATATTCTTTAACAAGTACATAATAACAACCTACCAATCAAAATTGACAGCAAATAGCTCCAATTGTGGGCATTGTTGTGGGTAATTATATTACATGTATTTAGTGTTTTGCACTAATGAGAACAACATGCCACTCAAATTTAATAGCAAAAAAAGCAGTGTTATGGATAATGAGACTTCATGAAATTAGCGATTGTCTATGCGTTCTTCACAGGTCGAAACAGTTACAGATGCAATATGGACTACACCATGAGTTTTGCAAAGTTATTGGTGACAGACCATGGGCTGAGAAAATGTCCACACTAGAGAGAAGCGAGGGAGGCCCCCAACTCTAATGGATTTCCTTGAAGGGAGATCTTTGGAGAAGAAGAAGATTACAGTTCTGCGAAGGGGTCGACAAAGTGTAGTTTTCTTTTTTTTCTGAAGGGACAGAACAGATCGGGGTTTCCACCTGTTTCAAAAGTGAGTTGCTTTATGGTTTCGTGTATCTTTCCATGTGATAATGAAGGTCTGCAATGGATGTGAAAAAAAGATTTGCCGTGTACTGGAAAACTCTGAAAATCTCTGAATTGCACTTGTGAATCAAATTATCTTTAATTTTCATTTTTTAGAGTTCTGCATACATATTTAATGTTTGTAAATAAAATTTAAAGTGTTCTCATGAACCTGAAAGTGGCCCTATTCTAGAAGCCGTTATAAGTCTGGTATAGGTCGAGACTTTATAATATTTTATATTTCCTTCATAAGCTATTTTGATTTTTGTTTTCTGTATTGCGTCTAAAAACTAAATCACAGACAAAAACTTTTATCACAGAAAACTCAAATATACTAAAAATTACGAAACAAGTCAAAGTCAATAATCAAACACGAAAATTTTAATGATATCAATAAAAATCTAAAAAAGAAAATTGAAAGAAGAATATTTTAATGTGGATTTAATTATTTGCTTGGTTTCCCATCCAAACATTATCTTATTAAATATATACAACTCTAAAACCAGCCAAAATAATTTTAAAAGACGAAGAATTTCGATAAGTAGGCTGTAATTCTTCCTAAGTTTCATAATTAAAAATAGCGAAGTTGTCCTTTCAAGAGTTCCGCGGAAGAATAAAGAAACGACGCATGAGAAGACCAACACCTGACACATGAATTCCCCTTACATTAGACATTTGCGAAAATTATTTTCTTCCAAAAGCCTTCACTAGAATAACAAGTTTACGGTCACTGATTATTGCCTTAAATTAATCCTCTTAATTAGTTCCTAAAGCCAATTCAGGATTAAGCCGTAATTAAAATTATTTAGATAACATTTACAAAAATAAAAAAGATTTAAAATCGTTTATCAAACTATTGTTCAGATAATATTTTTTAATAAAAAAAAAAGAATAAAGATTACGATAAGTATTTGATATTAAGTATTGGTATGATTAAGAGATTTTATAAAATCTAATGCATTTTAAACAGAAATATAACTCGGTTTGCTATTTCGGCAGATTATTTGATGTCAGAGAAATACTGAACATTATTTATTGATAACAAAATATTTAATAATTATCAGATATACACAATAAACGCTTCAGCGTAAGCAGCTTAAGAATAGTTTATGTGTGCATAAAATAGGTTTCCTATTTTGTAGCTTTCCGATTTTTTTGTCTAATTTTTTCGTTTTGATTAAATTTTTATTGGTAACTAATTCAAATATATTCTAATATATGTCTGTTGTTGTTTCTTATCCCACTTGATCGACAGCAACATCTACACCAAGTACATGAACATGTGGTTCGTTACATCACTGACAAATAATGATAAAGAAAAAAAAAAATAATAAAAAAAAAAAAAATGCAGTTTCTTTTTGCACTTGATCTTGCGGCACAAAGACATGGGGCACTCAAAGAGTGAAGTCTGACTTTACCCCACCCTGTTATACCCTCGGGCACTGGGTAACCATTTTAGTCGCTTTTACGAAATGCATGGGCTACAGTGGGGCTATTCTAAGCCGGATAAAGATTTATGACGAAGTAATAGAAAACATGATATTAATCTTTTATGAAAGTATGTATAACGATAATAATGAAGAAATGTGAAATTATTTGATAACTGTTAACAAATAAGATAAATAAATTACTATTTTGCTAAAAATGCATTAAAATAAATAATTCAAATACAAAAACTTTTGAACAATATCAAAATACAAGAAAAGTTATGTCCCTTTTTCAAATAAAATTCAACAGGCAGTATTAATCATAGAAGAAACAAAAAGGACTGTATTCATTGAAATAAGCATTATAACATGCAATCTTCTTACAAAGCGATGTACGTTAATTTACATAACTGATAAAATGTTCGGTCTTTAGAACCAAGCTTTGAACCAAGAACCAAGCTAGCTCACCTTGCTTTGATTTCTACGAAAACCACGAAACTGCTTAATTAGAATGCAATTGTTTCAAAGGAAGGAACAAGCCATTTGGAGAAATATCAGAGGAGTACAAATGATGAAGTAGAATTACCCATTAAGAGGTTACAATTTAATTATGAGCCACATTTGGAGCCGTCTGTTTCTAACTTAAAAAATCATGTACAAATTATTAATTATTTGGTCATGTGACAATCCCATTTATGGTAAATATACATATGAGTCCAATTATGTATGGAAATAAATGCAGATTTCAAAGTGCTACCTACACAATAATAGCCACTTAGATAATAGTTCACAATTCTTGCCGGAAACCAATGCCGCAATACAACATGAGTTACTTCAGATGAAATGGTGCCTTTGCATACCCAGGAATAACATCAGTTTATGAAATCAAACATATGAAACGTTTTTTGAGATATTGAAACCTTATTTTTATCACGTCAGCAATAATATAGAAGTAATTCATTTGCGACCTGAAGACGAATTGGTGCTCTTAATATTCGTGAATTTTCCAGCTATTCGTAATAAATTTTGCAACAACATCTCGGATTGTTATGCATAATTTTCGGTTTGCTTCCGGAGAATTTATGGATAGTTAATACTCTGAAAACGTTTTTTCAAATATAATATTAAAACTCTTTTAATATTTAAAAAACAATAAAATTTCCTATGAAGCAAGTCTTCTATATATTCTATTCAGAAGTGCTGAATGTTGCTTTATGAAAATTCAAAGCACATGCATAGTTGCTTTTGTAAATCCCTTTAAGAAAGAATCACATTGCTTTTCTCGTTACTTGATGATTTTAGAAAAACTAATAAAACAATGTAAGAGATACATTGCTACAAGCAACGTCAACTCATAATGAAATAGATCATTGTTCAATAGAACGTTTGTACTTAGTGTCATTTGTTCATTAAAATGAGAACATTGAGTAAATAACAAGCATGAAATTAATAAAAAAATATCAAGGCATATTAACTCGTCTTAATGACACGCATTGATAATAGACGTCATAAATATAAAAAAAAATGTAACTCTACGGAGCTTGAAAGCTGATAAGGAGGCAACGTTAATATAAATAAAAGGGCTTGATGGTCTAGCGACTTTGGTGCCACATGTTTCAGGTTCGAGTTCCGGCAGAGCCATGGATATTTGCAGTGGTTCGGAACCCACTTTAAGCCATAGGTCCCCTGTCTAATATGGCTGCTGGGTGTAGGAATGACAATTCTACACCAAAAAATCAGACTTCTATCTGGTGGCTGCTCCGTCACAGCAGAAGCTGCCCCCTCCTTCCATGAGACGAATTGGGTTCTTCTACTTGGCCCAGATATTGCTGTCTAGCAAGAGGGATGGGCAACAACAATAATAAAAAAAAAAGATGCGCAATTTATGTCGCAAAACATGCGAAATTTTTTAACATACATTTAAGAACATTTCATATACCAATAATCTGAATCAAATCATTTCACTCTTTTATAAAAACATTTCGAAAAATCTATTAGAAATTTACTCGTTTGCTATTTATTGTAACATACACATGAGTCGCATTACATACGAAATACAATGTAGATTTCGAAAGTAATTTTTCCTTTCGTATTTTTTTTTTTTTTTAATTGACGAATGAGACGTTTTTTCCTCATATAAAACTGCAATAGTTCAGACCCGCTAGAAGATAATAGTTAATGACGTTTCGCAACATATATTTCATTCTCACAGAAAAACTCGACAGCAAATGGGTTTCTTGGACAAAATGCATCACGATGTCCCCTTAAACTCAAGCTCATTTGTGAGATAGATAAACAAGAAACAAATAAAGAACAGCGTATTTATGTCTCGAAAAATAGAATATAATAGGATTTATTTCCTTCTTAAAAGATAAAAAGAGTGAAGAAGATAATGTCGAACAAGAAAATTTACGACAAAGCGCACGCAAGCAAAGCGAGGGAAAATTTAGTGGACGGTTTTTCAATCTAAAAAAATGAGGAAGATAAATTTTGTGGTATTATAAAAGAAGAATTCTTTAAAATGATTATTCAGTTATCGTGGATATAAATGCAATAATACTTCAATTGGATTTAAGATACTTGAATTTTATATGACTATAAATTACCTGTGTATAACAATTTTGCAATTTTAAGCAGATACATTGCAACCGAAATTTATTTAAACTATATGACATATATTTCAGTTACATTCAGGCATTACTAAAGAAGCCAATTTTTATAGTTAGTTACAATATCCGTGAAACGGTTGAGCTTGTTTCTTATGAATAAAATTATATTCAAACTTATAAAATGCAGTTATAGGACTAAAAATAATTGGAAAAAAAAAAAACCACTTGAAAGTTAAAGAGATGAATATCAATGGTTTAGTTTCGTCAAAATATAAATAAAAATTCAACGAATTAAAATATGAAATTGTTTATTATTACCCGTTTATTGTATATTTGAAAATATGTAATGGTAAGTACGTATATTAAGTTTTAAATACTTAGGATCAGAAATTAATTGTCAAAAAATAATATCTTACCAAAAACTAAAAAAACAGTATTGTGTCTGCCAATAAGGACTTATATGGATTACGACATCGGTTTAAATAACAGTTCATATGCAGAAAAACTAAATTCTTGCTATATAAAAACCTTTATTAGACCTATTTGGGTCCATGGCTCTGAAAATGGACTTTGGCAAGATCTGGTGAGGCCCATTTGAGTATATTTGTGGGGAAGATTTTAAGGATTATTTTGAAAGTGTTGGGAAAATGATTGTTGAAAAGACGGTACAATGCAGAAATTTATAAATGCTATAAAGACCCTGATATTATAAAATTTATTAAGTTCAATAGATTAAAGTGGGCTGTTTATGCATTTTGAACGAATGATTTAAACCCCTGTAAAAGGCTCGTTTTTGGCAAAGCCACAGACACAAAGAGGAAGAGGACGACACAAGTTTGTAAACGAAAAAGATTTTGCTGTACTAAATGTAATAATTGGTGCATCATTGTCTCCCAGAGGAATGCATGGAAATCTCTTCAATGGAAAGCATTGGCCCAACTCTGGATTGTTGTGTTATTAATGATGATGATGATAATGAGGTCGGTATATATATGATCGAAAAAAAAAAAAGAGAACTAAATTAAATAATCGAAAAAAAAAAAAAAAGAGAACTAAATTAAATAATTGAAAAAAAAAAAAGGAATATTTATTTATCTGGTTTATTTAAAAATATTTATTATTTATTTATTTAAGAACAAAACATGAAATATTCACAAAGCAATACAACATCATTTTATGAATTTGCCTAGCTACATGTTAATACGATTTTTTAAAACTACTTATTTATTTAAAAAAAAAAGAGTTAAATTTAAGATTTCTGTAAAAAGAAAAAACGTTTCACAAAAATATTACAAAGAAAGTTCGAGGAAAAAATAGATATTTGAATATAAATCTTACGGTGAAGTTTCCAAAAATAGAAGAATGTGGCTTTTACCAGTAAAGCTCTCACCGAGAACAGAAGCCACGTTTTACAAATTTGAATGCAAAACTGAACAAAGACTTAAGGAAAGAATGAATAAAATAATTCAGAGCAGAATAAGGAATTGCGTCACAGCGCAAGATTGTAATGATGTAAATATTTCTTTTTTGATAAATGTATTTGTAGGACACAAGAATTTCAAACTTTTAAAAAGTTTTCTAAAAGCTTGTTTTTGCAAGTTGAAGTTGGAATTAAAAAAATCACGTTTTCATTTGGAAATAAGGCTTAAATAATTTTTACGAACAGAATTTGAATATTGGTAAAGTGTTTGGATGCTTTTCTGCTATGGTTGTTTATTCGTTAAAGAAATTTTGTCAAAATGCAGAAAACAAGGGTATTTCGAAAAGAAATGAAAAAGTTAATACAAGTTAAATCCCTACGAAGATGTTTCTATCAAAATTGTTATTTTGTTTTGAGTTTAATAAAATATTTTTTGTCGAATGCTTGATGAAATTTTTACTATACGGCATCATTTTATTTAAAAATATTGTACAATGCAACAGAAGATTAAAAAATAAAATATAAATTAGAAAGTAATATTAAAAATGCATTTAAAATAAAAATACACACGAACCACATTCAACAACAACATTTTGGGATTAAATATAATTTATTTAAATATGAATACCAAAAAAAAAATTTTTTTGTTCTAATACAGCCTTGGATGCCTTAAGGCAAGCGCTGCACTGACGTTACTCACTAGCACTACAGGGATATGCGTGGAGCTTGAAGATAAGCTACGGAAGCGGTAAAAAATTACGGTTAAAAGTGGATTCCTACGGTTTTAAAAGTGGATTCGAACCACTACAAACATCCATGGCACCCATATAATACTCGAACCCGAAGAGGAGTACAAAAGAAATAAGTATAATTTATTATACGAATGTTTTAAAAAATATTTAAATGTAAAATTAAATGAAACAATTTCTAGATATAAAATAAAAAATTCCTAAGAATATTTTAATATAACATTCTAAATACAGGGAATCAATAGTTTCTATACAGAAGCCCTGCACAAGTATAAATTTTTTTTCTCTTTTTTCATATTAATATTCATTAGAGAATATCTAAAAAACTATCAATATAACAGTTAAAAAAAAAACGCTTAGGTGTCGTATTTTCTATTATATAAATAACAAAGCAGACAATATTCACAAAGAAATACGACATCATTACATAAGATACATTACACATAAGATTGCATTTACACGCCAAATTACACATTACACATAAGATTTTGCATGTTTTTAGCTACATGTTAACACGATTTTAAAACTACTTATTTTATTTTCAAGAACAAAAAAAAAAATGAAACTAGTTACAATTTCTGTAAAAAGAAAAAATGGTTCACAAAATATTACAAAAAGTTCGAGGAAAAATAAATATTTGAATGAGATATAAATCTTGCGGGAACTTTCCAAAATGAAAGAATGTGGCTTTTACCAGTGAAGCTTTCACCAGGAACAAACCACGTATATAAATTCAGTGTTACGAAAACCGAACACAGACTTAAGAAAGAACGAGAATAAAAATAATTCAAGGGCGCAGAATAAGGAATTGTCACAGCGCAAGATTGCTAATGATAAATATTTCTTTTTTGATGAATGTATTTGTAGGACACAAGAATTTCAAACTTTGTAAAGTTTTCTAAAGCTTGTTTTTGCAAGTTGTTGTTGTGTAACACGTTGTCATATATGTTTTTGAGTTGAAATTAAAAAAATTCCGTTTATTTAGGCTTAAATAATGTTTGCGGAACAATTGAATATTGGGAAAACATTTCAATGCTTTTCTGCTATGGCTGTTTATTCGTTAAAAGAAATTTTGTCACAATGTAGAAAACAAGGGTATTTCGAAAAGGAAATGAAAAATGTTAATACAAATTAAATCCTTACAGATGTTTTATATAAACTCAAAATTATTTATTATGTTTTGAATTTAATAAGAAATATTTTTATCAAATACTTAATGAAAATTTTTACTACATGGCATAATTTATTTAAAATAATATACAATTTAACAGAATACTAAAATAAAATATAAGATTAGAAAGTAGTGTTAAAAATACACTAAAAAATAAAAAATACACGCTAACCACTTTCAACAACAACATTTTGTGGTTAAAATAAAAAATAACAATAAAAAAAGACATCAGTGTAAGGTATTGCATTAAATTACAAATTAAAATAAATTACAGTTAAAAATCAATTAAATTAACAATTTAATTACAACATTAAATAAATTCATTTAAAATCTGAATTCCAGAAAAAAATAAGTATAAGAATATTTTGCAATCAAAATATTTAAATATAAAATTAAACAGAAACAAGTCTAAATTATAAAATTATGAAATTCTAAGAATTTTTTTAATAAAACCTCATACGTAAATACAGAATCAAAGTTTCTATACCAGAAAGCCATGTGTAATTATAATATGTCATATTAATATTCAATATAGGAGAATATCTATTATCAAGATTAAAAATTTCAACAACAACAATAGTTAAAAATTCTTAGGGCAGTATTTTTGTTCCAGATTTTTTTATCATGAAGTTCTTACTGAGCCATCTTTTTCTTTCTTTTGTCTGTTGATGATTTTAAAATAGGGAGACTCTATCGTTACTGCGAAGACTGCATAGATTCTAATTTGTAATTTAGATTTTTTCGATCTGCAGTGATCCATCAAGGGAGGCTAACAAAAGAGTCATTAGCATTGTGGAGGCTACAGCTCATTTTTCACTTCAAAAATTTATAAAGTTCATTATCTATTGGCTGTCTGCACAAAAATTCAAAACTCGCTCAACTCTGTCCATGGATAACACTTGGCTACATGACAGCTT
>BPLR01001463.1:0-32086 GCA_021605095.1 Caerostris extrusa
GTTACGTATTGCTGGGCACGTTTGATGAGTGCAATATCTCCGGAAGATCAGATTTGAGAATTTGGACCTCAGCATGCCCAGGCGTTGTAAGGCCTGTATTGCACGTCCTTATATTACACCCATAAGAACCATCACACAACTACATGTTATACTGTTTTTTTAAATAAGTTCTTTGAAATTCCACCCAGGAGTAAAATCGCAATCTTGCCAATTGGCGTCAAAGGCTATATAGCATCCATTTTGCTCTTACCTTTTGTTAATAAACAGACTCACAAATAAGTCAAATTTGCCTTTTGCTTCAGTCTCTTTCTTTGCCTAAACTTCATTATCCCTTAATTTATGGACACATGAGTGTATGCTTGATACATCCATCCATGAGATGGGTCATCAATTTTCGTGAATGTTGTCCCATTATGTACTAGAAAGCAAAGCAGGCAGAGAAAGCTTGACGTTTATATTGTCGATAAAGATGTATATAAAATACCTAATTTCTGACATGTAATTCACATATGCTTTGTGAAGGGCATCTACTTAAATCTTAGCTAAGAGTTTAAGGTGTTGTTATATGATGTTAAGCATCTGAAGGGTGGTATCTGAACAGATATAAATTTATGTTTAGAAAAAGAAAATATATGGAAAAAGTATATCCCAGCTAAGGATATTTGATAAAAATATAAATACCTGAATTATATTTAAAGTCCGCCTCGCGGACTACCTTGCATATCCAGCTATTTCATCGATCCGTACTCGACCGCGGCGTTTTTGTACCCAAGTGATTCTCTATGCAAAAATTATGTTTTCAAAGTTCTAAACGTCAGTAGCACCTATTACAAAAAATTATTTTGAAAATAAATTTCTTTTGCTTAGTTGCATCTTCTAATACGGATTAATAAATTACATAATGTATCAATATTTCTCATTTGTACTTCATGTCATATGAAAACATTACATACGTTGAAGAACACCCCATAAATCCATTCCATTTTCAATATAAAAAACAAGAATAATGCAATTAAAGTGCATGTCAAATAAATACATATACAAATACAAAAACCAATATGCCACCAGAAAATATTTTTATTTTTATATCTCCGAAAAATTGAGCACGTATTCCTGCAAAATGTCATAACACTGGGCTCAGTGTATAATACGTTTAATGGCAGACTGCTCCCTCCCTCCCTACCAGACTTTAAACTGAAAACATGATGACTTTTCCACAATTATTATAAACAATGTGGAGAGAACTGGATCATATATGAAACAGAAAAATGGAGGCAGAGTCGGAGCAAGAAATTAAAGAAAGGGGAGAAAGTGTGAAAAAGGAAGGAAACGAAAGAACCTCGAAGGTTATTATTGATTAAAAGTTGCTGCAAACGCTTCTGGCCGTCGCTCTGTCATGAGCCAGTAATTTCGTGCAGAAAAGATAAATCGGTCAGCATTCCACGACACAATTTTTGCTGCCATGACTCAATCATTAAATAATTTACTTCGGCGATCTTGCCTTTTAATAGTTCAAACCGGAAGGCAGGTTTGTGCTGAATAAATTGCCAAAACATTTTAGAGGGAAAAGATTAATGTGTTTCATCTAATTTAGAAATTCGTCACAATCAATTCGGTAAATGATATCTTGTATGATAATTGCATTTATATCAGAAACAAATCTTGATACACTTAAATTGTTGTCTGATTTATTTGACAATGTTCCTCCTACCAAAACAGTCTCTTAATTCTGTGTTAATCTGCAAGTTGATCTTTGGATTTTCAGTAATAAATAATAAAAATAATTTGATTCATTTATAACTCTGTTAGATAATCCTTAATAAAAAATATTTATTTAATTTCTGTTAAAGTATTTTAGATTTATCTGCATAAAACAAATAATTAATGTTCTTTATTAAACTGAATTCTCAGATATTCTCTGTCTAAAATAGCTATTTCAGCTACAAAAAATTTCATTTTTCCTTCTATTTCTATTTAATTTGTTTTGCCAACACACATTTTTAAATTTAAAAGTGTTATAAAATAGTTATTTTAATGAGTGCAAGAAATTTTATTTTAATGTTTAAATAAATATCTTTGTATCTTGATAAGAACACTTTTGATATTAATTGAAAAATCAATTTTATTTCATTTGTTTTAAATATTGCTATTGCTGCTAGGTTTTAATATTCAATCTCGAACGAAGTCACAAAAATATTTGATGTTTTAAATTTTTTCAACTATTATATCATTGTGTTTCTTTCAATTGAATTCGTCCCTTTTAAAAACTTTTGCAAAAAATCTCTTAAAAGTAACTTAATATAACACTAGAAAATCATGATCAATTTATTTTTGGCTTAAATACTCTAAAGTTTATTATAAAGATGAATATAATAATTTTCGTCGTTATCATTTTAATATAAAAAGTAAATTTGTGTAGCAATATCAAATAAAGTGCCCTTACGTCCACTGATTCAGTAAAATGATTTTTTTCACTTGCATCAATCCTATTTTATTCGAATTAACTGTCGAATAAAATATAAAAATTAAACAAATATGAAACAATTCATTCTATCTGAAATAATTCTTTAGAAAAGAAGAACTCAAATTTTTTATATTTTCATACAAATTATACAATTTATTTTTAAAATAAATATTTAAATTAATTATAAGTAAATGAAAGTATAGGATTAGTTAAAAACGGCCAAATAGCAAAATAGAGGCCGTTGGGATTTGGCGAATTTTTGCGACACCAACTGTGAGCTAAGACGCCACATTTAAAAGTCAAATTTTTTAAAATATGTTTTTTATGCATACAAAAAGGTTTTTCAATTTTCAATAACTGAAATCTTTTTATTTTTTAAACATATTCCAAAACAAACGAAATCAATACATTTTAAACTCAATCTCTTTTTTTTCGAATTTTGTCTTCTCATTTTTAGACCCCAATCATCCAATTCTTGTAAAACTCTAATAAAAGCAGACAAAATTCCTAAAAAACACGTTTTAATGTCAGAGAATTTTGTTTTATTTCGATATGTATTTCAGTTTATACAAGATGCTTTTGTCAAGGATATTGAATGACAACTAGGTAAATGAGAGAATACGCCTCTCCGAAAGTTGCATGCAAAAATATCGTTGCATTACATTCTCTCGCCTCGATATTCAAATTCCATACAGGGCTTGATTCCATTTCAAAACCTAAGTCGCTTGAAGCATACACATTCGCTATGCAGAACGCACGTAAGCTGCAAGTTTTGGAAATATGCTACATTTTTTATGCTTATTTGCATGTCATAAATCTTTCAATTTCTCAGCCATCTTAACAGGTTATTTCTTTATTTTCGAAGGCAGCTTGTTTTTTTTTCCTTCCCCTTTTATTTTAATGACGTTTTTACAAATTTTATTTTAACCGAGAGTGTATACAAATTCAATTTTGTTTCGATATCTTTCGTTAGTTTTACGCTGATATGGAACCGTAAAACTGAATTATGTACACATATATAATGCACTTTTATTCAAAAGAGATAAAAACATAATGCCTTACTAGATGAAGACGGAATAAAACTCAAAGTAATTAAAGTTGCTGAATTGAAAAAAATTTTATATGTCATGGATATGAACAGGAAAATTCATAAATGTTTCTTTTTTTTGTTACCCATTTTACCCTTCTTGACCCTGGCACCATTGTATCTCATTATGCTTTGCTTCAAGCGAGTTAGGGCTTGAAATGCAGCCTCATGAACCGTGTCGAATTTGAATATCTAAGCTAGAATGTTTGTCTGTCTCTTTTTTATTATGGGAACACCACAGCAGTAGGTGAGTCACGTAAATCAGGAGCATTGGCCCTCTTGTAACTTCTGAAACGTTGACACTATCCATAAACCCCATTCATATCCTAAAGTGGAATTTTGCAGCCTCTAAAATTAATGTGCTCATTTTTTACCATACCTTAATTTCTTTTTTTTTTTTTTAATAAATATTTTAACTTAACATTTCACAGATGTCAAGGGCAGTGTCCACAACCCAAAAAAAAAAAAAAAAAATTTAATACCATATAAACGGGAAATTTAAACTGAAAACTGGTTTTACTTTTGGTCACAGTAGTATTTCTTTTTAGTATGTATATTTTATACATACATACAAAATGTTACATGAAATTTAATATCGATTATGTTTATCTTTACAAGTTATATCAAACTTATGATCTTGCACGACAATGCTTGTAATCATTTATGAATATCATTTAAAAATATCAAGAAAAAAAAGATTTTTCCAAAAAACATCATTCTTTCTAAAAAAAGACACAATTTCTGTGTGCTGTTTGCCTTTAAATAAATTCAAGTATAGAAAATATGCTTAATACTTATCTTATCAAAACAATAATGCCCTTTTTATCTTTTAGATTTGTAAGAAATAAAAGCAGGGCTTAGAAATTCAGATAAAACAAATCCATTATGTAAATCCTTTGCGTAAGAATTTTGAAAATATTGTAGCTTTAGACCTAAAATCACAACAGCTAAAGCAAAACAGAGAAATACAAAATGTCTATTATATCTTAAAAGCATTTCTTTAATAAAAAGCATTTTTGTAGAAATAAGAACAACTGATTTCAGACACACACTCAATTCTTTTAACATGAAATACTTACATTCATTATTTTCATCTTTATATGTTGCGTCAGTCTCCATAGCTTTTATCCATATAGCAGTAGCATTATTCATTTTAGCTGGATATACTTAAGCATATTTTTTACATTAAAGGCATGAATGTTTAGTTTAAAAAAAATAAGTCATTGAATAATCATATGAAATGCACCATGCCTTGTGTTTTAATGTAAGTCCTAAAAGAACATCTATAAGAATGGATTTTTTTAGACATAATGTCACCCAATTTATGAATAGTAAGAAATAAAATAGAAAAATCCAGGCAATGAATGTGTTTTCACAATTGCTACAGAGTCTCTAAGTTACTGATATGAGTGACATCGACATAAACCAGCAGCAGACTTAATCTGTCAACATATGTAGTTAGCTGTATCCCTAAGGGCAGGCCTTTAGCTTTCGAAAAAAATTTTGAATTTGTTTCTAGAGTCATTAGAAATCGAGATACAATTTGCACAATTACAAGGTATTAGAACAATGATTTCACGCATTAAAAACTTTAAATTGAATTTTTGAGAAATTATATTTTTTGCTACGTCCCCATAAGATAAAAGAAATAATTTTCATAATGTAATAAAATTTTAGTTTATAATAGCTTAGCTAAATTTAGTTAGTTTTTAATAATGTTATGTATGCAAAATGGTTTAAAATATATTCATATACAAATGAGTTATTGGCATTCTTGTTGAAAATATTTATTTTCTCTAAAAGTACGCGATTGGCTGAAACTTACTTATAATTTAGAATAGCATAATAATTCTTTTAGTTCAATACATGCATAATGAATATATATTAAGTTAGATGTTTTGCTTATTTTTTTCAATTAAGAGTATTTAAAAAAAAAAAAAAAGACACATAAACTTTTTTTTCTTAATTTTTAAACAAATTTTTATATATATATATATATAGATAGATTAATTTTAATGTTTATCAATCTTTTATAACTCAATATAGCAATTTTGTCAAACAAAAATTTCCTTAAAAAATTATTTAAATCCCTTTTAATATCGGCAAATAAAAATAATATGATTCCCTTCATTTTAAGGTTTCACTTCAAAACCAACGTTATTATTATTATTATCAGCAGTAGGGCTCGAAAGATCTTGTAAATGTTTCCATGAATAGCAAAGGGTTAAACCGAAATTAATATTTTTAAAAGCGAGCGAAAACGAAACCTGCTTTTAAGGTAAGATTATTTGACTGCTGTATAATACTTAAGGTGAAATTAACTATCTTTAATCCGTAAATAGTTCCAACGTTACTGAACGAATATTTTTGTAATTGATTTTATGCATGTGCTAACAACAAAATAGATAATACTTATAATAAAAAATTAAGAAAGGATTTCATTTCCATCTGAGAGTGGTTAAAGTGGAGAGTTGTGTGCGAGGAATCTGAATTTAGATCATGATATAAATACAATTTATATCATGATTCTTCATAATTTTCCAAATTGGTTAAAATTTGCTCATTTCGCCGATTTTAATACAACAAATAATAATAATTGTCTCATCATCTCGATGTGAAATCACTTTTATAATTATATGGTTTGAGTTTTTAAAATAGTACACTTAAAAACATTACAAAATGTTGGTGGTAGGAGTGATTTTTAAAGAAATGTGTAACACGAAAGCCATTCTTTGGAAGACAAAAACAAATCGTGATGTCCTTCACCAAATTAATTAGCTTTCAAGACACCATTAAATGTCATCCAATTAAAACATCATTAAATATCGCTGGAATCGGGTGTAAATAATCAGAAAAATGTGTGGAATCACCATTAAGTGATCGCATTAAACACTATCAACTCAATTGAAGTACCGAAAGTAAAGGACTTCAAACTGAAAGTCACGAAAAACTCGAGATATTTTCTAATTTTGTACCACGCACAAAAATCATGTCCTCGACTACTGCAAGACATGGTGAACGAAACAGTTTGACGTGAGGCAATTAAACCTCTTTTGCAGAGAAATCAAGCATGTCGGTCGAATACATCGTTGGGAAATAAAACTACAACTTTAATTATTATTTCATTCTTAATTGCGATAAGAAAAATGCGAAAGAATTTCCAACGAATTCCAAAGGAGAGAACGGTCGTAACTTTTAATGCATTAAATAAAGGGGAATTCGCGTGACACAACAGACAGTTGAGTCGTTGAATAATTCTTCAGAAATAAATGGGATAAAGTTGAGTGGGATCAGTTTCATCCGTTTCCACACTTAACGAGGGGATTTAAGTTCTTTCTGTTTGGAACGCATAATCATCAGTTGGAAATGGAACAATTATGATCTTAAGAACTGAAAACTCAAATTATGCTTATATTTCCATCTTTATTATTTTTTGAAGAGTGGAAAAGATGGGATTTCGAGATCGTTATATCGCTCGTGTGATTCCCTCTGCGTTTTTAAATGTTCAGGGGCATTAGTTATTGCTAATGAAGTAGGAAATATTTTGTTGAGATTCAATTTATTTTGTTGAATTGAGATGTGATACGGAATTAAGTAATTGCAAATTTTATTTGATAATAAATACCTAAGATGAAATTGTATTTTTTATTGACGAAATATATTGAAAAGTTTATATTAACGATGTAATTATTTGTATAGAATAATTAAATTCCATCCAATTATTGTCGAAAATGTTATTTATTTTGCGAAAATTGTTGTTTGTGAAATAACACATACATACACATATATAATATATATATATATATACACTCATGTCCACAAATTAAGGATAATTCAGAATCACACAGAAATTGAACTCTAAAATAAAAATTTCACCTGTAGAATTATCACACACATCTTGAAGAAGAATATGCAAATTACAGGAAACCACCAGATGGCGCGGATAGTACGTCACAATGACGAGAGTGTAAGAGAGGGGTATATAAGGAATGGTGGCAAAAAGAAGTAAAATTGTTCACAAGCGCTTTAAAAGCCTTTCAGTGCAATAACCGCATAGTTATGGCACAAAGGAAGCATTTGGATGATTTTTTACGTGGTAGCCTTTCGGACGACTGGAATGCGGACGTACCCAGCTGGAAGTATCCGAGGAACTTGGAATCTCCCAGAGTGTCATCTCCAGGCTTTGGCAACGATTCCAAGATGATGGTAATGTGAGTAGATATTACAGCACAGGTCGCCCCCGAGTTACAACGCCGAATGAGGACCGGTATTTAGCAGGTACTGCCAAAAGAAACAGACGGAGCACAGCATCAGACCTGTCTTGTCAGCTCTCTTCAGCTACCGGTACGACAGTTTCAAGGCAGACCGTATACAGACGCTTAGGCACATTGGTATATATGCTCGTAGGCCTGTCAGATGTGTTCCATTTACCTGCAACTCACTGTTGCCTCCGATTAACCTGGATTAGAGAGCATGCATTGTGGACACCACAACAATAGTCTGTGTGATGTTTTCCGACGAGTCCAGGTTTAGTTTGCAGTCTGATTCTCGCCGGACTTTCATATGGAGAGCGCCAGGTACCCGTTACCGCCAAGAGAACACCATTGAACGACACCGTTACGGTGGTGCAGGATGGCTCGTTTGGGGAGGAATTATTCTTGGTTACAGAACTGACCTGCATGTTCAGAGTGTAACGATGACAGGCCACATCTATCGGGATGTCATTCTGGAACAACATGTACGTTTGTTTCGGGGCGCCATGGGTGCTGAATTTCTGTTTATGGATGGCAACGCCCGTCCTCACCGTGCAAACATTGTAGACGAATGCCTTCAATTGGAGGATATCACCCGTATGGATTGGCCAGCATACTCACCATACTTGAATCAATAGAGCATGTGTGGGATATGCTTGGCCGACGAATTGAAGCCCGTCAACCCCTCCCACCTGTCAACCGGAACTTCGGAGGGCATTGTTTGATGAGTGGTGTAATATTCCCAAGATCAGATTGATAATTTGATACTCAGCATGCCTAGGCGTTGTAAGGCCTGTATTGCATCGTCCGGAGACATACTACATATTAACCATCATACTAACCATGTTATACTGTTTTTTGTAAATAGGTTCTTTTTTTGAAATTTGCTCAGGGAGTAAAAATCGTAATTTTTATTAATTATGTCAAACATATAGCATCTTTTTTGCTCTTTACCTTTTGTTTAATAAATAGACTTTACAAATAAGTCAAATTTGTTTTGCTTCTGTCTCTTTCTTTGCCTGAACTTCATTATCCTTAATTTATGGACATGAGTGTATTTGATAAAGTATACACGAACTGAATTTGAATGAATGCTGCAAATCCGTAGATATGTATTTGAATATATTTTACCGTAGCACTAAATATAAATGGAGCACTAGTTAGTTAGTTAGTGTTTAGTTAGTTATATATAAGTTATATATAACTAGAAAATTAAGTAGTCTACTTTAGCTATCATATACACTCTAATAATAATATTCTACATTCAACGAGATACCGAACTAATAATATATGTAAAATTGTCTATTTAATATTTATAATATTAAATAAATGATTACATATTTCATTTTATAGTACTATATAGTATATATAAAGCAATTTAAAACTTATTTATCACACAACTTGCACATTAAATAATCCGTTTGCCCGAAAAATTCAAGGATTTTTATATGGTATTTGTTATTTGTGGGCTTATGGCCAAGTGACTGACTTTTGCGCTTTGTGCCACAGGATTCTGGTTCGAGTCCGTCAGTGCCATGGATATATGCAGCGGTTCAGAACACAACTTAAACCTCAGATCCCGGTTTTCATATGACTGTAGAGCATTAGGCGTAGGGCTGACAACTCTTTCCGTAAACTTAAAGAGAAAACTTTTCTTTGTAATCGAAATCTGCCAGTAGACAGACAGCTGTGGCTCACCATGGGACTGTTGTGCCAAAGTATATATGTATAATATGTATGTATGTATATGCAATATGTTGTTGTTATCCCGCATGAAGGAAGGGAAGAAGGGGGACAGCTTTTGTTTTTATCTAGCACCCGTAGGTAGAAGTTTACTTTTGCTACGGGTCGCTAGGTAACATTGTCTTCCGGGAGGACTTTTAGGGTTAATTACCTCAGATTTGCATATAGTATGGGAGAAATTCGAAACTTTTTAAAAAAATAAATCTTTCTCGAGATTTATTCATTCTGTATCTGAATTTTCTATGAAAAGAAATTTTACAGAAATTATGTTTTTATCCCATAATGGTAGACAGCAACATCTAGATCAAATCCGAAACCCATGTGGTCTCATGGAAGGAGGGGGGAAGGGCAGATTCCGTTGTGATGGAATACCCTTGGTAGAAGTTATTTGGCTCTGTGACTCTGAAGAAGGAGGGGGTGGTGCTTTCGAGAGGACTTTTAGAGGGAACTACTCCATATTTGCGTTATCTTATGGGAGAAAACCCTGAAAATTCCCACCAAATAACCGACTAAAGAGGCATCACAAATTCCATCGATTAACCTTGTTTTTGAAACAATGTTTACAACAAAGTCGCCAATTGATTGAATCTCCACCTTAATGCTCACCAGCGCAGCACATTACCACTAAGCCACGAATCATGAATAATTGTATAGTCGAATCTAATAAATCGAATAATCGGTCGAATCTAATTTTAATTTTTACTTACACTTCTTTTCACACTTCTTAATGATTTTTATAGTCCTTTTCTTACTTCGCCCAATTCAAGAATCATTAAAACTCTTAATTACCCATTATCATTAATGTGGTTTTTATGTTTAACACACAAACATAAAACAAACAAATATATATATTATCATTATTATTATTATTATTATATTCAATATCACCCAAAGCAATAATCATAAATATCACGCAACTGTAAAATTATTATGTATATATACTTTAAAAATAAGGTTTCAAAGGATTAATGTCATGCATGACTTAAAGTTTCAAAATATATTTCATTTGAGTATGTTAATATATCCTTTAGATCAAAGCTGCCTCTTGTAAAGATTAATCATGTAAATCCTCCGTCATGTAAATATACCGTCGAAGTAGACTTCACTCAAAAGCATATCCACATTCTTAACAAAATTCGCTCCAACAGCAACCCTCATACATTAATCAGGATGCATTCAGAAAACACACTAAACTGAAGAAATGCTCAATGAAGTATCTATTAATTATTCAGTTCTTATATTCCATACTTCTGCCTTAAAAAGTGTAATATGCAATTTTAATACTATCCATTAAAAAGCACAGAAACGGTCATCTTGTAAACTGTTACTTTCAAAACTTTAGAAATAAGATTTCAAAGAATCATTGTCATGGATAACTTAAAAAGTCTCAAAATATATTTCATTTGAACATGTTAATATATCCTTCAGATCTAAGTAAATAATCTGTTGAAGTAGAGTTCGCTTAAAAGCATATCCATATTCTTAACAAAATTCGCCACAAACTATGACATACGTTGTTCAGGCTGATTATTCTTTTATCCTACAGAGCGTTCTCCTGTAAATCTTCCGGCAGAAACCAACCAAACCGAAGAAATGCTCAACGGAAGCATCTATTCCGGAAGCATGCCAAACAACCCTGATTAAGGTAACACCATTAACTAATGAAAGCCGGCCTTATCTCTGGTGTCCGCCAAACTGCAGCGTTAACAGCAGATGGAGAAAGAGAAAAGAGAGATCTTTTCATCCTCGGGATAGGAAGCAGACATGCCAGGAGCGCCAAACAAGACACTCTTTCCTTCCCCTACTCTAATTCCCCCACCCTCCTCCCACAACAAACACCAAAGCCCCCGATTCTCAAGATTCCTCTTCCGTAAACGAGGTGCATTGCGTTATTAGAGCTGAGAGGTTAGCCCAGACTCGCCTGCAACCCTTTCCCTTTCGTCTGAACGGACTCTTTGCGCTGAGTTGCTTTGTGGTATTTCTGAGTGCAATTCGATACGCCCGAAAGCGCTAGTGAAAAGGAAAGTTGATATTAAGCACACAGCGTGTCGTAGAATTTGCAAATTAAGTGAGGGTGGTTGAATTTAAACGTGTGTTGCATTAAACAGAGAAGTCCTGTAATAAAACACTTGGGGAAGGGGCGTTGTATGGCTTTGGAAACAAAATCAGATTGTGTTTGTTAAGGTTGAATGTGGTGTAACTTGGGAGCATTGATGAAGTGTTGTAGAGGGGACATAGATCGATGGAGCGTCAAAAGTTAAAATTACACATTGTTATAAATTAATTCATTTTAAATTAGTTTTAAAAATAATTACTTGGAGAGTAATTACTGATTATAGCTCTACATACAATGAATGATACTGTAGCACCACTCGAGAAATTTAAGAATAATGTTTGCTTTGATTTAATAAATGGCTGGCAATTAAACCAGTAATACATTTACGTTACATGAAAATTAAAATACGAAGAACAGAAATGAGAACTACGAAACAAAATGTAAAATACTGTAAATCAGTGATTATTAATTGTATTATTGGAAAGCTACAGTACAAATTGTATTCCAATTGTATTATTGCAAATACTACAGTATAAATTTTATTATTGTAAATACTACAGTAAAAATTGTATTATTGCAAATGCTACAGTACAAATTGTGTTTCAGTTGTATTATTGCAAATGCTACAGTACAAATTGTATTCTGAATGTATTAATGCAATGCTATTGTAATAAAATAATAGTCAGAACGTAATAATGTTTTCCATAAACAAATTGATTAAAAAAAAAAACACAATTTTAGACAGAACAAATTTAATCAATCTCACAACAAAAAGGATCTGCAGAGCTATTTCTTTAATTCTGACTAATTGTAATTGATAATTAATTTAAGTTATAATTTAATAAGTATCATCCTTAATGGTATTACAGAAGATTACGAATATTTAAAATTATTATGGTTGTTTTTTTTTTCTTTTTAACTTACAAAGCAAATATCAATTAGTTTTTTTTTCGAAATTATAGCAGTCTTTAATAAGTAGGTATTACATTTTTATAATTAATTTAATTTCTGGAAGTTTCTTTTTCTTAAGCAATTAAGGGATGATCGGTGTTCGGCGCTTTCTAGAAGGATACACTTACGTACTGCATCTAATACAGAGGGTTAGACTGCATCTATCAGTTCTATGACGGAAGAAACCACATTATAAAAATTGCATGGCAATTTATATTCCCAGAAGACTCTGCTACTAATCTATCTTGTCCGAACTGCAATAGTTCGCAAATTAATTGTAGAAATTGTCAAATAAATATTCAAACGAAATACATTTTTGCTATTTAAAGTGGTAAAGGAGGACCCCAACTTACTGACTTCACATAACTACAATGAATTATCTAAAAGTTATTTATTGAGGAATAGGAAACTACTTAGGGCTAGCTGATTTACTAGAAGACCATACTGTTATACTGTCCCGTAGAGCTGATCTTCGAACTATTACAAACTAGCTGACCGGCGGCACGTCAATTAGTTATCGCGGCAAAATATGACCCAGTGGTGCTCGGCTGCAGAAAATCAAACATCCTTAGTTAAAATTATTATTTTTTATTAAGTAGTATTAATATTATTTTATCACCAGTTCCATTTTCTGCTAAATAGACGAACTAAAATTCTTAAAATCAAATAAAAATTAAAACTTGCTAAAATACCATACAAAATAATAAAACATCACAGAATTCGTGGAATAAAAGTATTCATGAATATATTCATCATTTAAATTTATAACTCACTTTATTTATTTATTTATTTTTTTTTTTTACTATTTTCCATTAAATTCTATTTTTAACAAATATTTTTAAAGAAAAAATTATTTGTGAGAATGTTTTCGAGATTTCTACGTTAGCGTTGGTATATTTTATTTGAAAAAAAAAAAAAAGTGCAAAAGGAATCAAGAAGAAATGTCAGTCATAGTTGCAAAATATTGTTAACAATTAAAAATTGCGTTTTGACAAATTGTAATGAAAAATTATTATGAATAAATATTTAATAAAAAAAAATCAGACAGTAAAATAAAAATAAGTACATATAACATATCTAAAAGAAACAACAATATATTTAAAAATATTATAATCGCATCAACTTCAAAAATTGAATAGTTGAAAGATTAACTATCTTAAATTTAATTAATTTTTTAGCAATTTACTAGTACTTTAAATTAAAGAAAATTTCTGATTCTAACCACCAGATGGCCCTAAAGGGCATAAAAGTTTTTTGTTTGATTAAAAAAGAACAAGTGAGGATATATTCGTAATTTTTGGCTAGACAGTATTAGAGAATAATAACCTAAGAAAAAAATTAAATTGCTAAGTGTTATAATTCTTAAATAACATTATAATACCTACATATATACATTCTATTAGTTATCCATTATTTTCCTATTAAAGAATCAAAAGAATTCTTTAATCATTTCCTTATTCTACTTCCAAATATAAAAAGCTTACCTATTAATTTTCAAATTGATTTTGCATTTACATCCTCAACAATTATCCTAAGTTCTATCTTTTCTTCTTTTATTGATTTCTATTAATAAAAAAGTAAAATAAGACCATTATTTTCACTGCTTTCACACTAAATTTATTCTTACTACTGCTTACATTTATGCTTATCCAACACTGGTAGAGAAACCTCAGACAAAGAAAATAAGCATCAAGAGAAGAAAAAATAGCTAAGTCAAACAAAAAGTTCTCTTAGCTATATTGAGGATGATAGCGATTTTTCTGTTTCTAAAAATCCTGTCATTTTTCTGGAGAAAGGTTAGCATATCCCTTGGTTAAATAAATTCCTTATAAACTCTTATGCTGCAGTACAGGCATACAGAAGATCAGCGTTCCCTTGAGGAACACTGAATCTGCCATACTATCGATAACCTCATTTCAATGACTCCGTTTTTAAATAACAACAAGAACTTTTAAGTGTCATACAGAAAATGAAAAAGGATTCATACTATTCTGGAAACGCCCTCTTTCAAGAAAAGTAAAATCTAAAATAGTAATATCTCATTCTCTTTATTTCTGACTGTACAAAAAAATAGACGAATTGACTTTCTTTAAAGATGAATACCAATTAAAACCTTAAGTTAAAATACTATGCAAAATAAAAAAAACATCAATGATATGATTTATTAAGTTAATTTTGAATGCTCAGATTATTAAAAATAGCATTGTATTTTTTTTAAATAACACGTGATGAAAAACTATTTAGTATATACCTTATTGACAACTTTTCTAATCTATATAAATGTCTTTTTCTTTATTCAATATAACCTTTAAGTTTAAGTGGATATATTGATTCAGATTACAAATTACCAATTATTAAGATTACCATTTGATTCAGATTATATCATTTTTACTAATATGGTAACTATTTCACTGAGTTCCAAATCTCACAAGACATAATAAACTATAGTGGATAACTGTAGGTATTAAAAAATATTCACAGTATAATAAATCTTTGACTAATAAACAAATAAGTTTAACCATAATTAATTAATGATTAAAAAAATTAAAAATTAAAATTGAAACACTAGCATTATGTTTTTATTTCTCTACATTAAAAATATTTAAAAGCAAGTACTATTATATTCTAATAAATATTGCGATATTAATAAAAAATTGACGAAAATTCTTCATTTATTTTCTTGTATTTTACATATTGCTTTGTGCCGTTTTTTATTAAAGTGGGATAAATATTTAACGTAATATAACTATAACGTTATAAAATGCCTGATCTGTACTCAACTTATTAACTTATTAACTTGTAACTTATTTAGGTTTGAATCCATAGGTGGTGTGAATGGCAGTCGAGGTTTCAAAACGAGTAGATTCATTGTCGATTGTAACAAGATGTTTAAAGTGTCGATGTTAATGCTGCTTGGTGAAAATTATCTAGTTTTTCTCTCTTTCGCACGTAAATATAAGTTGGTTACAATTAAGAAATCCTCCTGGAATTCAACATCCTCCCTTCATTAATCATTTAAATGCCAGAAAATAAAGAAAGATAATGAGGACAATGAGACTTTGAAGACAAGTAATATGTAGAAAGCCAGATAATGAAGAGAATGAAGGCAATGCCAAACAATGATTAGATGAAACATTGAGAAACAAACAATGAAAAAAAAAGTCTACCAAAGATTATAAAACAAAATTTTATAACCATACTTTCTAGATTAGTTATTAATAGATTTAGATATTTCTTCCTTGAATAACTTATATCATTGAATGTTAAATCTATGTCATTATCATGTATTTATAACATCAAGACCATCACCAATAGCATGGCAGCCCAAAGTGGGCCAAGGATTTTCATTGAAGAGATTTCCATACATTCCTCTGGGTGACAAGGGTCCTCCAATCCTCCAGGGTTTAAATCATTTATTCTAAATATATGAGTAGCCCAGTTTAATCAATTGATCTTAATGAGTTTTTAAATTTTTAGGTTTTTATAGTATTTATAAAATTTCGGCGTTGTACGGTCTTCTCCTACAATCACTTTCCCTAACACCTCCAAGAAATGTATTTATATAAGATTTATTTTTCCCAGTATATACAATAAAGTCATGTAGATATTCCAACAATAATATTTGAATATTTACCCTTTCACAGATTTCATTGCATTGTTATTCTATTTAAACAAATTATGCTTATTATCATCTTTTCCTTAATCATGTAAAGTTCAACAACTTCATTAGATAAGTCAAATAATTACAAAACCAATACATTCGGCACAAAATAATTACAAAAACCAATTATATGCAGAAACAAATACAAATGTTAAAAATGCAATAACAACAGAGACATTGTCAGAATTTGAACTTATCTTGTTACGCTACTATGTATACTCTTCGAAATTTTAATCAGAAACCCTTATGAATTAACATGAGGAATTAATTTTCTCGTGAATTCGTTAAGATTGTTTATAAAAGCTGAGTATCGTAATGAATGCTTAGGTAAATATTGCCGAAAAGTGATGTTAGAAATATAATTAAGTTCGCAGAATCTATACCAGGGATAAATATTAATTTCTTCATCCTTACGATAATAAAAGAGAAATTTCCCAACTACTTTTTTTTTTTCTTTTTTTTTCTACCATGGTTTAAATAAAGCATGCATAATTCTACACCAAGCAATAAAAGTGTGCAGACGCTTAAAAAAACGGAAAATTCAATGGTGCTCAATGTATGCAGGCAATTTTTAGTTTAATTTTTATATTTTCCACCCATTTTTTTCTCTCCCTCTTTCCGTCCTATTTCTGCGGATATAACGAGATTACCCGAACGATGGTTGCGGAAGGATTTTCTTCTACTTCCGAGCTCCAGGCAGAAAACGCATAGTAAGTGGGATTGATATTATTCATGACACTCTCTCGATCCAGAAAAGTTATGCATTTTAATCGGAATTTTTTATAGCTCTTAACACATCGTCGGTCCACTTTTTTTTTAATACATATATAATCCTCGCAACGCGAGCACAGACTTAATCTTATAAGCTACTCGCAATTTTTTTAAGTTACTTTAATTTCTCAGGACAGTGCATTTTAAATCCCCTGCAGAAAGGAAAAGAGATGCAATTAAAGATGCTATTGTCTATTTAATCTTGGAATATGTTGCTTAATTTAAATGTCTAGTAATATGGTTACTCAAATACTTTACATAACCATATCGCTTATATGTATTAGAGATTTATAGTCAATTTTATAGTCATATAAAAAATATAAGTTTGGGAGACTTTCTGCAGCTTTAACTCCGTAGTTTTAAGTGGCCTGTTGGCCCATTGTCTAGTGCTCTGGTCTTTGGTATCACAGACTTCAGATTCGAATTTCGGCAGTGGCGGGGATATTTATTACGGTTTTGGAATCCACATTAAAATGTAGATCTCGGTCTAATTAGCTCAAAGTGTGCAAAAAATGCACGTAGATCTACGAACAAAAACAAGCTTTTTTTTTTTTTTTATTTAAATGTGTTCATGTTGGTGGAATGCAAGTTCCAGTTAAACTTCATCCATTTATATATGGATACAAGGAACCGTGTATACGTGGATACATCTATCCGTGAAATGTGAATATCAATTAAGACTCTTGTCCAAATAGATATGTCTCATTATGCCGGAAAGAAGCAAAGCATGCTGAAACGTCTGCCAGCAATGCCCATGGACAGTGCCGTCCAGTTTTAACAGCTCATGATGCACGAGTTGTTAAAATTGGTTGGAAACCTTGGTTGCCAATCAACACACAGTCAGTTGTTGGACAACTTGTCCTCAGTGTCAAAATCACCTCTTCTGAGCGTTTAAACCAGTCTGCATGGGTAGTTTTTTGATGCTGCATGTTTGCCATAGGCCTCCTCAAGCTAACAAGTTGCTTCAGTAACATTTTTAAGTTAAAGCAGAAAATCAAAACTTCCCGCAAATGGTTATTAGGAAAACTTGACACACTGGTTATTAAAAATATTTCTGCTTTGCGATATGTGTTGGTATTGTGACTGATTATTGTTGGACAGATGTGTAGCCTATAAAAATACACAATTTCTGACACACTACACACTACACACTACTAAGTTCACTACATGTGCCTTTAGCGCCTTGCACTTGTGAAACCCATATAGGTAGTTCATGGAAAGAAGTATATGAAGTAGAAAACAATTTGGAGTATATTTGATAAAATATACATAAAAACATTTATGTTTGTGAAAAAGAAAACAAATGGAAAAGTATATCCCAAAAATATATGGATTATAGTTTAATAAAATATACATAAAAAAATTTATGTTTGTGACTTTAGAAACTGTATACTCAAAAGTTCATTTCATATGGACTACTTGTATATTCAGTTATTTTTCTTATCGATCTGTATTTCGACTGCGATGTTTGTACTAAGTGATTCTCTATGTAAAAATGTGTTTTCAATCTTTTAAACATCAGTAACTCCTATTACAAAGAAAATTCTCTTTTAAAGAAACTTTAGTTGCATATTCTGATACGGATTAATAAATTACATGGTCAACAATATTTCATTTGTATCGCCATGTCATATAAAACATAACGTTATGTTTAAAAACTCCACATAAATCGATTCCATTTTCAATATAAAAAGCAAGAAATAATGTAACTAACGTGCATGTCAGTCACCTACCTTCGTCGTAAAATACAAAACCCAATATGCCACCAGAAAAATATTTTTTATTTTCATCTCAACTAACTGAGCACGTATTCTGCTAAAATGTTCTAAACATCGGTAGCTCAGTGTATAATACTTTTAATGGCAGACTGCCCTCCTAACTACCAGAACTCAGGAAACGAAATTATGATGACTTTTCCACTACTATAACAATGTGGAGAGAACTGGATCATATATGAACAGAAAATGGAGGCAGAGCCGGAGCGAGAAAATAAAGAAAGGAAGTATGAAAGGAAGGAACGAAAGAACCTCGAAAAAAAAGTCATCGATCAAAGTCACAGAACGTTTGGCATCGTTTGTCAAGACTCGGTAATGTCGAGCAGAAAAGATAAATCGGTCAGCATTCCTAATGACAATAATTTTGTCGCCATGGCCAACTCATTAAATAATTTACTTCGGTGATCTTGCCTTTTTTTTTTAAAGTTCAAACAGGAAGGCACGTTTGTCTTGAACAATTGCCAAAATCCTTTAGGGAAAAAAAAAAAAAAAAAGAATTAATGTTTTATCTAATTTGTGGAAATTGTGTCAAAACCAATTCCAAATGATATTTGTATGATAATAGCCATGATGTCTGAAACAGATTTGCCACTTAAATTGTTATTTGATTTATTTTTGACAATGTTCGCCAAAACAATCTCTTAATTCTGTGTTAATTGAAAAGTTGAGTTTGGATTTTTAAGTAATAAAAAATAAAATAACTTGATTAATCCATAACTTCTGATTTAGAGCTGAATTCTTAATAAAGCACTTATTTAATCTCTGTCAAATGTCTTCTTTTATATCCATCTGCATAAAACAAGTATTTAAAGATAGATATTCGCATCTTAGACATTCGCTGTCTAAAATAGCCAATACAGTTGCAATAAATAATTTATTTTGCCTTCTTTTTTTTATTTAAATTGTCATCCCAATATAAATTTTTATATTTGGAAGTGTTTATTAATATTTTATTTTATTTAATGCTAGAAATTGATTGAGTCTCCTTAAATAAACAATTTCTTATCTTTATACTTCATTTTAATTGAAAAAATAAATTTCTAAGTATTATATATTGCTATTGCTGGTCTGTTTTTAACATTCAATTCAAACGAAGTCATAGTAAAATAAATAAATAAAAACAATGGTATATTAGAAGATAAAGTTTAAAATATCGAATATGTTATCGAAACTTTATCTGCTAATATACCATTGTTTTTGTTTTCATGTGAATTATTTCTCTTATAAAGTTTTGCAAAAATGTCTTAAAAGCAACTTCAAATATTACTAAAAACTTTATCAATTTATTTTCGGCTTAAAAACTCTAAAATCTATTATAAAGAGGATTATAATAATTTTTTAATATTTATTTTATTTTAAAAAATATATTCGGGTAGCAATATCAAATAAAGTGCCCTTACGGCATCTGATTCTGTAAAAAATGTTATTTTTCGCTTCATAAATCATATTTTATTCCAATCCAGCAGTCGAATAAAAATAAAAAACAATCAAACAAGCATGGAACAATTCATTCCATCTGAAATAATTGTTAGAAAAGAATAATTCAATTTTTTATATTTTCTGCACAAGTTTATACAATTTATTTTTAAAATAAATATTTAAATTATTTACAAGTAGTTGAAAGTATAGGTTTGTTAAAACGGCTAAATCGCAAAATAGAGGCCGTTGGGATTTGGCGAATTTTTGCTGCACCAACTTTGTGTTAAATCGCCAAATGTAATGTTGGCAATTGACTTTTGTTACAATTCCAAAGCGTACTTTGACGAAAAAATTTTTGACGCCAAAGAATTTACATTCCTTTCGCCTGGAAAAGAAATGCCACAATTCTTCGCGTAAGAAAATTGCTACAATACCAACAACATATTTTTTTCCTTTCTATATGAACTGGATATGTATTTTTAAGTGGGAAACGAAGTTGAAATTTCTAGTGTCTACAACAATTAATAGCCTGCAGAAAAACATTCTATTGACAATATTTTAAACATTACCATAATTGCTGTATATTTTTGAAACAAAATAATTTACCATCATACACAAAAATCAGACAAACCATATATATAATTATGAAATAAATCAATAAATTAAAATAAATTCACACATTTAATAGTCAAATTCGTAAAAATATGTTTCTCATGCATACAAAAATGGTTCTTACAATTTCCGATAACTAAAAACTTCTGTTAATTTAAGAAAATTGTTTTTACGTTTTTAAACATATGCCAAACAAACGAAATCAATACATTTTAAACTGAATCTCTTTTTTTCAAATTTTGTCTTCTCATTTTTAGACTCTATCCATCCAATTTTCGTAAACCCTCTTAAAAAGCAAGAAAAATTCCAAAAAAAAAAAAAAAACATTTTAATGTCAGAGAATTCTTTTTATTTCGATATGTATTTCAGTTTATGCAAGATGCTTCTGACAAGGATATTGAATGACAACTAGGCAATGAGAGAATACGCCTCTCCGAAAGTTGCATGCAAATATATTCGTTGCATTACCATTCCTCGCCTCGATATTCAAATTCGTACAGGGCTTCGATTCCATTTCAGACCTAAGTCGCTTGAAGCATACACATTCGCTATGCAGAATGCAGGTAAGCTGCAAAGTTTGGGAAATATGCTGCATTTTTGATGCTTACATGCATGTCATAAAATACTTTCAATTTCTCAGCCACCTTAGCAGGTTATTTCTTTATTTTTCGAAGGTGGTTTATTTTTTTTTTTTCTGTCCCCCCTTCTCCTTTTATTTTAGTGACGTTTAAAAATTTTATTTTAACCGGAGTGCATTCAAATTCAAAATTATCTTTTTTTTTTTTTTTTTTTTTTTTTTATTTTATTTATTTTTTTAGTTTTACGCTGATATGCAACGGTAAATACTGAATTATGTACACATATATAATGCATCTATTTTCTTATTCAAAAAGATAAAATAATACCTTTACTAGATGAATACGAAATAAAACCCCAAAAATTGTGTTGCTGCATTGAAAAAATGTTATACGTCCTGGATGTAAAAAGGAAAAATTCGTTTAAATGTTTTTTTTTTTTTTCTGTTACACAGTTCACCCTTTTGACCTTTGGTATCTTAACATCTAATTATGCAATACTTCATGTGAGTTAGGGTTGAAATGCCACTCATTTCTCAGCCACCTTAACAGGTTATTTCTTCATTTTTCGAAGGTAACTTATACTTTTAGGACGTTTAAAAGTTTTATTTTAACCGGAGTGCATTCAAATTCAAATTTATTTTTTTTTTTTTTTTTCTATTTCTGTCCTTAGTTTTCCGCTGATATGCAACCGTAAAACTGAATTATGTACACATATATAATGCATCTCTTTTCTTATTCAAAATAGATAAAAACGTAATACCTCTACTAGATGAATGCGGAATAAAAGCCAAAGAAATTGTGCTGTTGCATTGAAAAAAAATAAAATTACATATCATGGATATAAATAGGAAAAAATTCACTAAATGTTTTTTTTTTTTTTTGTTACACAGTTTACCCTTCTTGACCTCTTCAAGCATCTTATTATACTTTACTTGAAGTGAGTTAGACTTGAAATGCAGCTCATACCATGTGTCAAATTTCAAAATCTAAACTATGAATGTTAATAGCTCACATCACATAGATTATAAAAAAAAGTGAAAATTATATGAAATGATTAATTAATGAAAATTATATGAAATGATTAATATTATTAGAAAGGAAAAAAAATTTTTAGTTTGATGGGAATAATTTATTATATTACAGTTCATCTTTTCTTTAGATATATATAGTTTGAAATTAAGTTTAAAATTTTAATGGATTCCTTAGTATCGCAACAGAACAAATACGTGAAAATTAAAGGTTGGACAGCTTCTGGTGGTTAACACTTCAGAAGTTTTTTGAAGAAATTCATTTCGAACTTCATTAAGTGTACATCAAAAGAGTTATGTGAGTCTTCTTTTTATTATGGGACCACAGTAGGTTACACCACAGTAGTGGGTGTGTCACAACAATTTGGAGCATTGACCCTCTTCTACGGCTTCTGAAAGGTTGACGTTATCCATAAACTTTTTCTTCATATCCCTAAAGTGGAATTCTGCAACCTCTAAAATTAGTGTGCTCCCTTTACCAAACACTCTTTTTGATGACACTTAATGTGGTTCAAAATGAATTTCTACAAACTACTTTATATCTGATGTGTTAACCACCAAGCAGTCCGACTCTTAATTTTCACGTGTTTTTTCCGCTGTGATAGTAAGGAATCCTTAATCCATTAAAACTTTAAACTGATTTCCAACTACCTACATTAACCCTACGTAGAAAATATGGACTGAAAATATAATAAATTTCTTAATATTCCAATCATACAACTTTTGATTAAGAAATAAGATATTTTTTCTTTTAAGTATCAGTATTGTCAAATAAAAACAGTTTTTTAAACTTTTTATAGTTTATGTGAACTGTGTATATATCCATTTGCTAGTAGTCAGACGGTTTTGGCTCACCATGGGATTGTTACGCCAATGTTTTATATCTGATGAATTTTTAACTTAAATAATTACAAAGTGAATGATATCATGGCCATTTCACTCATTTTCTTTTAAATCCTATCATTCACCTGACTTACAAATTTTTTCAATTCAATTTGCTCAGATCTATTGTATATTTTAATAAGGGGAGAAAATTTTATGTAAACTGAACGTTATGAAAGAAGATTGATTTTTATAAGAGTTTTTAAGGAGAACTTTTTCAAATTGAAGTTTTTATGCAAAATAAAAACGAAAAAAAAAACTAGAAATATCTCAATCAGCCAGCGCAGTGTTAATGAAACTGCTATTGAATTTTATTTGCATGCCATAAAACAATTTAATAACTTACAAGTATATGAATTTGTCGATATTATTTTAAGAAATGATAAAAAAAAAATATTGAAAAAAGAAGTATTAAAAAAGAAGTATTCATTATTACTAATCTGGGATACTATTGACAATCCAAGACTAACACGATTGTGTGTATGTTTTTTAAATGCAGAACTTCACATTCCCAATTCTAACCTTGCACAGTCCTTGTTGGATTGATGGATTAAATGGATCCCAGGAAGACTTTCAAAGTTAATCGTGCACATTTTCTTATTTCTTTAAATAAAATTGATAATCAGAGAAATAATGCTAATATGTTGACAAGTTAAAGTTATTTAAATAGACAATTTCAAACAAATTAAGTGAGATATCACAAAGAAAAATAACTACAAACATGTATTGGGTTGCCTGTATCTTAACTTTTACACAAATTAAATGAATAAATTGAGTTCACGGAATGCCCAAAATTCTGCTAACATAAGTAAAATGTGCATCATTCTTTAGTATGTATATTTTATGCATACATAAAAATTTAACATCTACATATTTATATTTACAAAATATATCAAATTCCTCATTTTGTACGACAATGCTTATAAACATTTAAGTATATTATTCATAAATATCAAGAAAAAAAGGATGATTTTTTTTTTTCAAAAATATCATTCATTTTAAAAAAACTTTCTGTGTGCTGTCTGCCTTTAAATAAATTCAAGAAATAGAAAAATATGTTTAATGCTTATCTTATCAAAACCATGATGATCTTTTATCTTTTAGTTTTGTAAAAAATAAAAGCAGGGTTTTAAAAATTCAGGCAAAACAAACCCATTATGTAAACCATTGAGTAAGAAGTTTGAAAATATTGCAGTCTGTGTCCCGAAATCACAATAGTTGAAGCAAAATAGAGAAATACAAAATGTCTATTATATCTTAAAAGCATTTCTTGAATAAAAACATTTTTATAGAAATATTGATGACCGGATTTCCAGACACACTCAATTTTCTACAAATGAAATACATTCATTATTTTCATCATTATATGTTGTATCAGTCTAAGCTAAAAAGTAAGTGCTTTTATCCATATCATTCTCTTAAGTGTTATTTACTTTAGATGAATGTACATTTTAATAAAATCTTTATGCATATTTTTTACTTTGAAGACATAAATGTCAGACCCTAAGTCATTGAATAACCATATAAAGTGAGATGGTAGATTTGAGTTCTAATGTAAATCCTGGGAAGAACTTTGATAAGAATGGATTTTTAGGCATAATTTCAACAAATTTATGAATCCTAAGGAAGAAAATGTAAACCTCCAGGCAATGAATGTGTTTTCACAATTGCTGTAGAGATTCCAAGTTTCTGACAACAGTGACATCTACATAAACCAGCGGCACACTGAATCTGCCAACATTTGTAGTTGTATGCATATGTACTATTGCAGCAAAAATAATAAAATTTACCAGGAAAAGCAAATGAAAGTCAAAGTTGGTCAAGTGTTTATAAATTTCATGGGCAATACATGAATTTATGAAATCATAAACTAATACAAAAGTGGCAGAACAAAAAATAATAAACAATATAATAGTATTAAATATCAGCTAGTAAAACTTGAATTTATCATATATATATAAGACTTAGAAACAATCATAAGTCATAAAATACAAAAATAAAATTATTTGTTCCAAACAACGATATATTAATTATAAAAAGTTTTTTATTAAAAATAATAGGTGTTACTTTACACTGAAGTGACAAAAGTCATGGGATAGCAATATGCAAATTTTCAGATGGCAGTAGCATCGCGTAGAAAGGTATAAATGCGCAGTTTTCTTAAGATCAGAGCTTTCATTTCTGTTCAAGTTATTTCATGTGAAGAGGTTTTGACGTGATGATGACCGCACGACGGGAATTAACAGACTTTGAAGGCCGAATGTTAGTTGGAGCTAGACGCATGGGTCATGCCATTTCGGAAATCGTTCCCGCTCTTGACACAGTGGAACTGGGAATTCAACATTCCCAGATCCACTGTGTCAAAGTGTGCCGAGAGTATGAAATTTCAGGCATAACATCCCACCATGAACAACGCAGTGGTCGACCGCCTGCACTTAACGACCGAGACCGGCGACGTCTGCAAAGAGTCGTAAATGCTAACAGACAAGCAACACTGCGTCAAATAACCGCAGAAATCAATGTGGGACGCACAAAGGGACTCGAAAATGTCTGTTAGAACTGTGCGGAGAAATTTGGCTTTCTTGGGCTATTCCAGCAGAAGACCGACTCGAGTGCCTTTACTGACAGAACGACATCGCTTGCAGCGACTCTCGTGGGCATGTGAGCATATCGGTTGGTCCCTAGATGAATGGAAAACCGTGGCCTGGTCCGATGAGTCACGATTTCAGTTGGTAAGAGCTGATGGTAGGGTTAGTGTGGCGCAGACCCCACGAAGCCATGGACCCAAACTGTCAGCAAGGCACTGTTCAAGCTGGTGGTGGCTCCGTAATGGTGTGGCTGTTTTCATGGAATGGACTTGCTCATCTGGTGCGACTGGACCGAACATTGACTGGAAATGCTTATGTTCAGTTACTTGAGATCACTTGCAGCCATTCATGGACTTCATCCCCCAAACAACGATGAATTTTTGGATGGATGAAAATGCGCCATGTCACCGGGCCACAACTGTTCGCCATTGGTTTGAAGAACATTCTGGACAATTCCAACGAATGATCTGGCCACCTAGATTGCCCGACATGAATCCCATCGAGCATTTATGGGACATCATCGAGAGGTCTGTTTTGCCCAAAATCCTGCACCATCAACGCTTTCACAATTATGGACGTCTATCGAGACAGCATGGCTCAATATTCCTGCTGAAGACTTCCAACGACTTGTTGAGTCCATGCCACGTCGAGTTGCTGCACTTCGCCGGGCGAAAGGAGGGCCGACACGATATTAAGATGTATCCCATGACTTTTGTCACTTCAGTGTATATACGAAGCATATAGCTGACACAATCAAGTTACAGTTACCGTTAAAATTTCTTTTTCTTCAGATCAGATTTTAGCTTTCGGAAAAAAATTTTGAATTTATTTCTAGAGTCATGCGAAGTCGCTCCGAAATATTTAGTCACAGTTTTAAACTCTTAATCTGATATAAATCAAAATATTTTTTTCTTTTTGTTTAAGATTCAGAAAAAAGGTAAATTATCTTATTTTCTAATGTAATATCGGCAAATGAAAAATAATAACTTTATCCATTTTAGGAGATTGGAATAGGAACTTTCCGGTATTTTAAAATTATTCAACGTCGACATCAACATTACTATTATTATTATTATCAGTAAGGCACAAAAAGATCTCGAAAATGTTTCCATGAATGGCAACAGTTTAATTTTCTCCGAAATTAATATTTTTGAAAGCGAGTAAAATCGAAACATGCTTTTAAGATAAGATTATTCGACTGCTGTATAATACTTTAACTAGTTAACTTAGTTAATTAACTAGTTCCAGTTCAATTTAAATTAACTAGTTTTGATCGAATATTTTTGTAATTGATTTTATGCTTGTGCTAACATCAAAATAAAAGAATAGGCTGTAATAAACAGTTAAAATGAGATTTCATATCCATCACAGAATGATTGAATTTGTCGCGAGGAGTCTAAATTTAGAACATGATATACATTTTATTCTTCATCCTTTTTTATAATTGTTAACATTTGCTCATCCTGCCGATTATAATACAATAAATAATAATAATTGTTAATCTAAGTAATCCCTTTTTAAAATTATATTGTTTGAGTTTTAAAATTGTACTCTTAAAAACATTACATAGTGTTGCCTGTAGGAGGGATTTTCAAAGAGATGTGTAACAGGAAAGCCATTCTTTGGAAGACTAAAGAAATCATGATGAGGAAAATGAAAGAAATCATGAAAAGAAATCATGAAAAAAAAACATGAAAGAAATCATGAAAGAAATCATGAAAAACATGAAAGAAATCATGATGTTAAAAGGCATATCCATATTCTTAACAAAATTCGTCCTAATATATTGTTCGTATACATTGATCAGGATGCATTCAGAAACTCGCTAAACTGAAGAAATGTTCAATGGAAGTATCTATTTATTATTCAGTTCTCATTTTTCTATAATTCTGCCTTATAAAAAAAAAGTTAAATACGCAATTTTAATAATATCCATGAAAAGCACAAACACGGTCATCTAATAAATATTAATTTTCAAACCTTTAAAAATTATGATTTCAAAGAATTAATGTCATGCATGACTTAAAGTCACAAAAATATATTTCGTTTGAATACGCTAACATATAGTTCAGACTAAAGTACCCTTGTAAAATAGAGTTCGCTCAAAAGCATATCCATATTCTTAACAAAATTCGCCCCCTCATACTGTGCCATACATTGTTCAGGCTGATTATACTTTTATTCTGATGAGCGGTCTAGTGTAAATCTTCTAGCAGAAACTAGCCAAACCGAAGAAATGCTCAATGGAAGTATCTATTCCGGAAGCATGCCAAACAACCCTGATTAAGGTAACACCATTAACTAATGAAAGCCGGCCTTATCTCTGGTGTTCGGTAGAAAACGCCAAACTGCAGCGTTAACAGCAGATGGAGAAAGAGAGAGAGAGATCTTTCATCCTCAACAAGATAGGAAGCAGACATGCCTAGAGCGCCAAACAAGACACTCTTTCCTTTCCCCTACCCTAATTCCCCCACCCACCTCCCCCAACAAACACCAAAGCCCTTTGATTCTCAAGATTCCTCTTCCGTAAACGAGGTGCATTGTGTTATTAAAGCTGAGAGGTTAACCCAGACTCGCCTGCAACCCTTCCCTTTCGTCTGCGGGCTCGTTGCTCTAGGTTGCTTTTGTGGCATTTCTGAGTGCAATTTGATACGCCTGAGAGCACCAGCGAAAAAGGGAGTTGATATTAAGCACACGGCGTGTCGTTAGAATTTGCAAAATTAAATGAGAATGGTTAAATTTAAACCTGCGTTGCGCTAAACAGAGAAGTCCGGTAATAAAACACTCGGCGAAGGGGTGTTGTATGGCTTTTGGAACAAAATTAGATTGTGTTTGTTAAAGTTGAATGTGTTGTAACCTGGGAGCATGGATGAAGTGTTGTAGAGGGACATAGATGAATGGAGCGTTAAAAGTTAAAATTAATATCAGTTTAAATTAATTAACTTTGAAAATTAATTAAATAATTACGTGTTGAATAATTACTGGTGATACTATAATTACTACCTACAATGAATGATGTTATAGCGTCACTCAAGAAATCGTGACTAATGTTTATTTATTAAATAAATGTCTGACAATTAAACCCATAATTAATTTGTGTTACTTGAAAATTAAAATACGAAGAACAGAAATCAGAAACAACGAACAAATATGTAAATTACTATAAATCAGTGATTATAAATTGTATTATTGCAAATGTAATAAAATAATGATCATGCTGTACTTTAAATTTTCAAAACTATTGATAGTTATAAAAAACGAAGTATTAGATTGAAAAAAAATTAATTAATTTCACAACAAAAGATTCTTTCTAGAAGTCATCTGTGGAGCGGTTTACTTAGGTCTAACTAATTGTAATTCATAATTATTAGCAGTGGCAATTTAATAAGCATCAGCATTAGTGGTATTTCAGATTCGTTTTGGTTTGTCGCTCTATGGTAATTTTGTGCACATTTTAAGTTAATTAGACCGGAACTTACAGTTTAACGTGGAATCTTAACCACTCACAAACATCCATGTCTCCACACTGTTCGAACCTGAAGCCTGTGATACCAAAGGCCAGAGCGCCGGCCAGTTGGCCGTCAGGTCACTCGTATTATAGAAGCTTACGAATATTTCAGTTTGTTATCGTTAATTTTTTTAAACTTATAAAAGAAATATCATTTAATTTTTCAGAAATTATAGCAGTTTTTAATATTTAGATATTATATTCTGTTTAATTAATTTCGTTTCTTTAAATTTCTTTGCTTTTGTTATACAGTTAGGGGATAGCCGTTTTCGGTGCTTTCTTGAAGGATTTATTTACGTGCTGCACCTATTACAGACGGTTAGACTGTATCTATTAGATCTATGACGGATCTATGCATTTATTAGATCTATAATTAGTTTACAAAATTGATCATTTTATATTCCCAGAAGGCTCTACTACAAATCTGTCTTCTCCAATATGCAATAGTTTGCCAATCAGTAGTAGAAACTGTCGAATAAATTAATTCGAACAAAATACATTTTCGCTACTTAATGTTGTAAAGGAAGTTCCCATCTAACTGACCTCACATAACTACAATAAATTATCTGAAAGTTATTTATTGGAGAATAGATTATTTTAGGGCCAACTAACTTCCTAGAAGACCATACTGTTATACTGACCTAGTGCTGATCTTCAAACTATTTCCAAATTAGCTGACAGGCGGCACACCGATTAGTTATTTCAGCAGAATAGGATCCAGTGGTGCCCCCTGCAGAACATCAAACATTCTTAATTAAAATTATTATTATTTATTAAATTGTATTAATAATATATTAATACTGATCATATTCTCTGGTAAATACATGAACTTAAGTTCTTAAAATCAAATTAAAATTAAAACTTTCTAAAAACTACACAAAATAATAAAGAAAATAATAATGGAATTCATGTATTCATGAATGAATCCATCCTCTTAAATTTAGAACTCACTTTATTTTTTTCGTATTTCCCATTAAATTTTATTTTAACAAACATCTTAAAGAAAAATAATTCATGAAATTTTTCTCGAGATTTCGATTACTTCGACGTTATTTTTTGTACATTTTATTAGGAAAAAAAAGCCAAAAAGTGTAAAGGAATCAAAAGGAAATAAGAATCTAGATGCAAAAACACTGCGAACTGCTAAAAATTTTAAAAATATTATAATTTTATTAACTTACTGAATATTTGGACAATTAACCTAAATTTAAACAATTAACTTTAATTTTATTAATTTTTTAGCAGTTTACTAGTACTTTAAATTAAAGAAAATTTCTTATTCAAACCACCAGATGGCACCCGATGGCTTTCGAAAAAAAGAAAATTTTTTTGTTTCGATAAAAAATAACTAATGATGATATGTTTGTAGTTTTTTGGCTAGATACAAGGGTAGAGAATAATAACTTAAGAGAAAAAAATTAGAAAGCTAAGAATTATAGGTTTTTAAATTACATTATAATACTGTACATAATAAAATCCTTACGGAATTCATGGAATTAAAGTATTCAGGAATGAACATCCACTTAAATTTATAACTCACTTTTTATTTTTTCTTATTTCACATTAAATTTTATTTTAACAAACATCTTAAAGAAATATATTTTTATCCATTATTTTCCTATTAAAGGTCAAAAAGAAACCTTTAATTATTCTACATTCAAGTATAAAAGGTTACATGAAATTGATTTTGCATTTACACCCTAAACCATTATCCAAAGTTCTATCTTTTTTTTGCTTATTTTATTGATATCCATCAATAAAAAGTAAAAAGAAGAGAATTATTTTCACTGCTTTCACACTAAAACTATTCTTACTACTGCTTGCATTTATGCTTATCCAACATGGTAGAAAAAACCTCACAGACAAAGAAAAAAAGACATCAAGAGGAGAAAAGCTAAGTCAAACAGGCAAAGTTCCCTCAGCTATATTAAGGATGGTATTTGGCGATTTTTGTTTTTCTAAAAATTCCTATTATTTTTCTGGAGATGGATAGCATGTCACCCTTGGCTAAATAAATTCCTTATAAACTGTTGTGCTGCAGTATAGGCACATTGTAGAAGATCAACGTCTCTTGAGGAGCACTGAATCTGTCACGCTACTGATCAATAACCTCATTTCAATGTCTCCGTCATTTAAAAACAACAAAAACTTCTAAGTGTCATACAGGAAAAATAGAAAAGGATTCAAATTAATCAGGAGACTCTCTCTATCAAGAAAAGTTAAAAATAGTCATATCTCAATTTTTTTTGTAAGGAACTGACTATACAAAAATAATATAGACAAATTGATGTTTTTTAAAACAGAGTAAAAATTAAAAGTTAGTTATGATTTATAAAAATATCATGCAAATTAACAATAAATCAATGATTCGATATATTAAGTTAATTTTGGAAGAATGGATTATATAAAATAGATTGCATCGATTTTATATAATCCGAGTATTCAAAATTTAAAAAAAAAAAGAAATAATTTAATGAATGGCTATTTACATATCTTACTAACAAGATGCCTTATTTACATACTTTAATTTTAGCTTGAAATGTAATATATTGATTTATATTAAAAACCACAATATTGCTCATTGATAATATTGCAATGATTTTACTGAGCTGCTAATCTCACTAGGCATCTCATTAATAAACATATTGTAATTCACTTTAACTACAGATATTGAAAAATATTCATGACATACATAAATCTGACTAATAAG
>BPLR01001464.1:0-67578 GCA_021605095.1 Caerostris extrusa
TATCAGTTGCAGTGGGATGAAGTCGTTCCTTCAGACATTGCAATTGAATGGAAGGCATTATCACAAGACATACTATTTGTCAAAGACTTCAAAATTTCAAGATACTTATTTCATGATCCAGACAAAGAAATTCCACCGGATGGGTTTAGTGATGCTTCAGAAAAGGCATATGCAGCAGTAATTTACTGTCATTCTGTGTCAAATACAGGACAAATCAAAGTTCAACTAGTAATAGCCAAAACTAAAATTGCACCTCTTAAAAACCATTTCACTTCCTCGATTGGAATTGTGTGGAGCACTTCTATTAAGTAAATTGATGGAGTTTACTTGTAAAGCATTTGACATCCCTATATCGCAATCTCATTTTCATACGGATTCCACAATCGTACTTGCCTGGATAGGATCCCATGCCAGCCGATGGAAAACTTTCGTGGCCAACAGAGTGGCGAAAATCCAGACTTTGTCTTCTCCTACCCAGTGGCATCATGTTAGTGGAAATGAAAATCCTGCTGATCTCGCGACCCGTGGTGTGTCATCTTCAGCACTACTTACCTCAGTGTGGTTGTGTGGTCCAGAATTTCTATACAACGAATGTTCTTTCCATCCAGAATCTTCTGTGCCAACATTGAACGATTCTGTGTCGACATTGAACAATCCTGTGCCTGAAGAAAGGTGTTGTGTACAATCAACTATTGCAGCCAATCATTCACCAAATTCAAATGATTTATTTCAGAAATATTCATCTCTTTCCAAACTGAAACGTGTAGCAGCATATTGTTTAAGGTTTGTTGATAATTGCAGAAATTCAAAAGATAAGGTAACTGGTTTTTTAAATACTAGTGAACTTACTAATGCTATAAATGTGTTAATCAAATCAGTTCAATTTATTGTGTTTAATAATGAGATCAATGCATTAAAAGGAAATCAAGCATTATCCTGCAGAAGCAAAATTTTGTCTCTAAATCCATTTTTGGATAATTCAGGTATTCTCAGGGTGGGCGGTCGCTTGCGACATGCAAATATCGCATACGGCCACAAACATCCCATCTTACTGCCAAAAGGGCACATTTTAACTGATCTCATTGTTAGATATTATCATGAAATTCTCTTGCATGCTGGTCCCCAACTTGTACAATCTTCTATTCAAGAACAATATTGGATTATAGGTGCTAGAGATGTCATTAGACATTTAATCAGAAAATGTGTAAAATGTTGCAGAATTAGAGCTTCTATAACTAATCAAATGATGAGTGACTTGCCAATTACACGTATTTCCCCTTCTCCGACATTCTTGCGTTGTGGAGTAGACTACGCTTTGGTTCATTCCAAATTAGAGCATCGAAGGGTCGAGTTTCAAAATCATTTAAGGCATATATAGCTCTCTTTGTTTGTTTCACTACTAGAGCTATCCACTTAGAATTAGTAACTGATCTTTCTGCAGATGCCTTCATTGCAGCTGTCAAGAGGTTTATATCCCGCAGAGGCAAATGCAGTGATATATACAGCGATTGCGGTTCTAACTTTGTTGGCGCAAAACGTAAGCTCATGGAATTTGATAAACTTTCAAAATCAAAAATTACAATCAAAATGTAAACAATTTCTTGTATTAAATGGCATTTAAATGTTCCAGGTGCACCACACATGGGTGGTCTCTGGGAAGCTGGTATAAAATCAACAAAATATCATCTAAAACGTGTTGTTGGTGAAGCTAAATTAACATATGAAGAATTTGAAACATTTTAAACACAAATAGAGGCTTGTCTTAATTCTAGACCTTTAACAGCAATTTCTAATGATCCAAATGACCTATCAGCGTTAACACCTGGTCACTTCATTATTGGAAGGTCATTGACAAGTATTCCTGAGCCAAATTACATTGAGTCAAAAATCTCATATCTTACTAGATGGCAACTTATTCAAAAATGGTTCAACAATTTTGGAAACGTTGGCACATTGAATATCTATATCGATTGCAACAAAGACCAAAATGGCTTTTACCAACTAAAAATTTTCAAATCAATGATCTGTGTCTCATTAAAGATGATAATTTGCCCCCAACTAAATGGAAAATGGGTAGAATAATACAATTACACCCTGGTCTTGATAATATTGTTAGGGTTGTAACCATCAAAACAGCAGATGGCACATTTAAAAGAAATATCACAAAATTATGTATGTTGCCAGTTTAAATTTTATTAATGTATGTTAATTGTAGCATTGCATTTATTGTATAATCAGTGTATTTCTATTCAATATTCATTCAACTCCTTTGATTTCATGTATGCATATTAGTGTGTAATGTAACACTTTTATATTCATTCATTGTTGAAATGTTATTTCAAGGTGGGCGGCATGTTCAGACCGTAACCGTATGTACATTCCTTATGTAATATTTCGTTCTCCGTAAGAGGGCGCTCTTTTGTTTGTCAAGTGTTTTCGTCATGTATCGTTGTTAGTTGAGTAATAAATGTCGTACAAGAACGTTGTGCCTCTCTCTTCTTCATCCTAACCACATGACAAATATAGAAAATTTGGCAAACTAATAAAAATGCTAGACAAAAATTGCTTCGTAAACCAAAGTTTATATTAAAAAAACACTTATGTACTTGCAATTGTTTTCATAAAATTAGTGAATTCGTATGTTATTAGTGTTGTTATCTGTATAGAAAAGCAATCACAATATAAGAACTTAATATTGTACGAATAATTCTAGCAATAATAAAATTAAAATGAAATATTTAGAATCTTTATTAAGAAAATAGTAAATTTTTTTTATTTTAAGAATTATATGGTTGAGAATATATAAGAAAAATTGTTACATTTATTAAAACATCCTCCACTCCCCCCCAATAAGAAGAAAATAAGAATTTTTTTTATTCTGACCCTTTTGTATTTTTTGTAGCGCAATTTTTTATTAAGAATGAAAATGATTCTTTAAATAGTGCAATATTTTTTCACTATTTGTTCCGGAGGAAATTCGCGTGGTAATTTTTCTTGTTAAAATGTAAGTTTAATTCAAATTACAAAGATGAATTCAGTTTTCAAAATTAATGTTTTCTAATTTTACATTGCTTAGATTGAATTTTGGGGCCTGAATGACCGAGTGGCTAGCGCTCGGTACCATAGGTTTCGGGTAAGAGTCCCGGCGGTGCCACGGATGTTTCTAGTGGTTCGTAATCCACTTTAAGCCGTAGGTCCCGGTCTCATATGACTGTTGGGCGTAGAGCTGACAACCCTACCCCGTAAAAAGAAAAACATCTCCCGTCACGAAATCTACCAGTAGGTAGAAGGCCTTGGCCCACAACGGGCTGTTGCGCCAATGATGATGATGATTAGATTGAATTTTGCATAAGAATTGTTCTCAGTTAATTATGATGAATTGAATTTTAGCTTAGAATATGTTTGTTGGAAATTCACTAGAACAAATCTGTATCTTTTACACTTTATTTTTAAAACTTACTATTCTTTGTTATACATTTTATTATGCGTGCAAAGCAATTAAAATTTTTCGTTTGATGAAATTAGTTTGATTCTTTTGATTAAATGTTTCGTTCGGTAAAGATTATTAAATAACCAAATTTAATTTGCTTTCGTTGAAAATCTTTTGTTTTAAGTACCAAAAATATTTCATTAGTTAACGAAGTTAATATTTTTGTAGGTAATAATATAGCGTTAATAATTTTAAATAAGATTGGCTAATGCATTTTGAAAAAAATTTTTTTCGTAAGAAATAAAGTAAAAAACTGTCTTTTAAAGAAAGGAACAGGCAAGTTAATATCAAATGATCTTCGTATTGGTTAAACTAGTAAAAATGACGAAAATAATTTGATGTAAATAATTGATGTGTGATTTGAAAAGTTGTGCACTTATCGGTGTACTACTGTGCCAAAAGTAAAACCAATTTTAAATTTAAATTTCCGGGCATATGAAATTTCAAGAACTAATTTTCAAGATTAAAAGGAATATATATATATATATATATATATATATTACCGTGTCCAAAAAGTAAGACCAAATTTCAATTTAATATTCCCGGAGCATATGGAATTTTAATTTTTTTCTTTTTAGTTTGTTGGCACTCTCCTTGACATCTGTGTGAAATTGACTCTTAAACTGATTCCGGCGATTTTTGAAATGTCTGAATTAATTGAAAGAACTTGCGTTAAATTTTGTTTGTAGAAATGTATAGAATGTTGCAGAAGGCATTCAGCGAGCATTCCTATATCGGAAACAAATGTTTAGAAGTGGTATAAACAGTTCAAAGAAGGCAGAGAACGCCTTGAAGACGAAGAGCCCTCTGACCGACCATCAACCTCAATAGACGAAGCTCACGCCTAAAAAATTAAAGGTTTAGTGCTTTCAAACCGTCAATTTACAATTAGAGACCTTGCTGAAGATGTTGTGATTTCATAAGGAACTGTTAATTCCATTTTGGGTCTCAAACGCGTCAAATCTTGATCGAAAACACAGAATGCGCCATCTCACACTGCACTGATTCTTCGTGATTTTATTGCAAAACGACACCGTGACCTACGGTTTAAAGTGGATTCCAAACCACTACAGACATCCATGCCACCGCCGGGACTTGAACCCGAAACCTGTGGTACCGAGCGCCGGAGCGCTAGCCACTCGGCCATTCTGGACCTTATAAATAAAGATTTAAAAAAAAAATTGGTCTTACGTTTTGGGCACAGTAGTAGCTTCGAAGTTTCTAGAGACATTCACGATATTTCACTATTGGCCATTTTTGTCTGTTGTGCATCTACAAGCTTAAATATGTCTCATCGAAACAATTTGACGAGTAAAAATGCAATTGATGAAGTAATGAACAGATTTGAATTCTGCCGTAAAATTAAATGCCTTTGAAACATTGTTTCAAACATATCTAGTTTCAGCTAGTATTTTTTCGAGAAGAATAAATCGCGTGTATGATTTTTTATTGTTTTTAAAAGTAAAAATAAGTATTTTTAAAAACTTATTTTTTAAATGTTTACCATTCTTTGCTTCTAGAAACAAAAAATAATAATCAAAAACTTTTGAAGGAAAGCACCTCAAATAATGAATCGTGTTTTTAAGAATTAAGTAAATTAATTGAACTCAATTCTTAATCAGTTCTTAAATTCTTTCTCAATTCTTACTCTGAATGATTTTCATATTCTTGTACATTTCTAATATAAGTAATTTATTAAATTCAGCTTAATTTAATGAAGCCTACAAATTATGACAAATATTATATAAACACATATATATATTATTTTTATTATTATTATGTTTTTATATTTAATAAGAAAAAAATATTTGTTGTTATATATAAGAGGTTCAGTTTCATCATGAAGGATAAAAAAATTCTGATGGCCTCTTTCGCGGATTGAGTACTACTGTGTCCAAAAGTAAGACAAATTTTCAATTTAAAATTCCCAGGGCTTATGAAATTTCAATTTTTTTTTTTTTCTTTTATAGGTTGCTGGTACTGTCCTTGATATCTGTATGAAATTTGACGTCAAAATATTCATTAGTGTTTGAGTTACGCTGGGTTTTGTGAGACGCTAGAATTCAATCCGGCAATTTTTGAAATGTCTGAATAATTGAGCAAAGAACTTGCATTAGATTTTGTTTACGGAAACGTATAGAATGTTGCAGAAAGCATTCGGTGAGCATTCCTATATCGGAAAGAAATATTTAGAAGTGGTGTAAACAGTTCAAAGAAGGCAGAGAACCCGTTGAAGACGAAGAACCCTCTGGTCGACCATCAACCTCAACCAACGAAGCTCACGTCTAAAAATTAAAGATTTTATGCTTTCAAACCGTCGATTTACAATTAGAGCCCTTGCTGATGATGTTGGAATTTCAAAAGGATCGGCAATTCAATTTTGGACCTCAAACGTCAAATCTTGATTGGTATTGAAAACACTAAATGGCCAGCTCACACTGCATTGATTCTTCGTGACTTTTTTGCCAAAAATGAAACCCATATCGTTTCACAACCACCGTATTCACCTGATTTAGCACCGTGCGACTTCTGGCTATTCCCTTTACTCAAAAACCACTCCCGGGGACGCCGTTTTGAGTCGATTCAACGTGAATCGGCGCGCGCTTTAAAGTCCATCCCGGCCAATAACTTTTAGCATGCATTGAGGACTGGAAAAACGTTGGCATAAGCGCATTGTGTACGGAGGGGATTACTTTAAACGCGATGAAATAAATTTGGACGAATAAATAAAGATTTAAAAAAATAAATAAAAATTGGTCTTACGTTTTGGGCACAGTAGTAATTTTGAAGTTTCTAAAGACATTCACTATTGGCCATTTTTGTCTGCTGTGCAAGCGTAAACGTGTCTTATCGAAGCAATTTGACGAGTAAAAATGCAATTGAGGAAGTAATGAACAGATTTGAATTCTGCCGTAAAAATTAAATGTATCTGAAACACTGTTTCAAACATAGTATAGTATCATAGTATTTTTCGAGAAGAATAAATCGCGTGTATGATTTTTCATTGTTTTAAAAGTAAAAATAGGTATTTTTAAAAACTTATTTTTTAAATGTTTACCATTCTTTGATTCTAAACACAAAAAAATAATAATCAAAAACTTTTGAAGGAAAGCACCTCAAATAATGAATCGTATTTTAAAAACTTAAGTAAATTAATTAAACTCAATTTTAAATAGTGAATGATTTTCACTTTCTTGTACATTTCTAATATAAGTAATTTATTAAATTCAGCTTAATTTAATGAAGCCTACAAATTATGACAAATATTATATATTATTTTAATTATTATTAAGTTTATATATAAAAAGAAAAATATTTATTGTTATATATAAGCGGTTACATTTTAGCATTCTTTCATTTAAAAGTAAAAGCTGATGGAAATTGACATACTGCTTTAACTTACTGCATATGGGCAGAATGCCTCTGGCGCTCGGTAACACAGGGTTCGAGTCCAGGTGATGCCATGGATGTGTGTAGTGGTTCGAATCCACTGAAAATTATGACAAATGTTATATAAATACATATGTATATATTATTTTTATTATTATTATGTTTATATTTAAAAAGAATACCTCCCCGTGATGCACCTGATAACACTTTTTAGTGGCTAAAAGATCTGCAACTTGGCATTATTGTTAGATTAATGAACTCTGTTTCAGCATGTTTTTTTTTGTATTTGTTGTATTATTTTGTTGTTGTTGTATGCTGTTTTTTTCCCTCGTTGTTCTTTTTTTTGCTGTAACTGTTCATAATCTGCCATTGAAATAATAATAAAAAAAAAAAAAAATATTTAAAAAAAAAAAAAATATTTAAAAAAAAAATATTTGTTGTTATATATAAGAAGTTCAGTTTCATCATGAAGGATAAAAAATTCTGATGGCCTTTTCGCGGATTGGAGTAATAATAGGTACTACTGTGTCCAAAAAGTAAGACCAATTTTCAATTTAAAATTCTCGGGGCTTATGGAATTTCAATTTTTTTTTTCTTTTTATAGGTCGCTGGTACTGTTCCTTGATATCTGTATGAAATTTGACGTCAAAATATTCATTAGTGTTTGAGTTACGCTTGGCTTTGTGAGACGCTAAAATTGATTGGCATAAGTGCATTATGTCCGGAGGGGATTACTTTGAAGGAGATGAAATAAATTTGAAGAATAAATAGTTTTTGAAAAAAATTGGTCTTACTTTTTGGGCACAGTAGTATATTAAGGAATATATTAAAGTGGGATTTAACTCAACAAGAAAACATGAAGATTAATTTTTTAAATTTTTTCTTATATTTATACTAATTAAAACATGAAGATAATTTTTTTAAATTTTCTTATATTTATACTAATGATTTGAAACTACGTCTTTGCTTAATTGATAACAAATTTTGTTTGCTTCATTAAACCATCCAGGCTAAAGCGAATTTTCAGTAGCAAGCCTTCAGCGTACTACAATAAACAGAAAGAATTACTTTCAACGACTTCTGAAATTTTCGAATACAGAAAAACAAAGTCATGAGAAATTTGTTGCTGTGAACAAAAAAATATTTACTTGCAGCTTACAAAAAAATTTTTATTAAAGTGCATGTAATAAGTTAAACACGATATCTCGTGTTGTCTATTGAAATAAAAATTTCTGAAATAGTTAGTATGCAGCAATAAATATGGTGATGAAATTCACAAATTTCCTTTATCATGTGACATTGTTTCCAGAAAACAACAGCTTACTAAAATAAATTAAATGAAATAAAAATGTATTTTTCCCAACTTCGGCTGGGTTTTTAATAATGTTTCATCAAAGGACTGATGGCGCCATCTATCGGCGAGCCAGTCAAACATCAACTGATGATTATATGTATGCTTTGTATGTTTTTATTATGTTTTGCTACTATTATTTACTTTATCCTATCATATTCTTAGCTTTTAAAATTTTTATTTTTTAACTTTAATCTTGAATCTTTTTTTTGGGCATCGTCAACGGACTCCTAATTGTACCTATAGCTTTAGCTTTTTTTCGATCTCTTTTGCTTTAATTGTTCTATTTTTATTTATTAATATTCTATAATTTAAGCAAAAACATTTTATGCAAATTTTCTAACTAAATTAAGATGTGGAGGTACTGCGGTTCTTAAAACCACCTTGAACTCCGTAACAGGTACGCCCGTTGCCCAACAGCTTACTAAAAGGATTAAGAACAGAGCCCAGTTAGAAGTCAGTTGGAAAGGACAACTGATAATTTTATTTTGTACAATAGTTTAAGAACAATATGCACATGAAGAAAGTTATAAAAAAAAAAAGTATGATGGTTTTGTCGTTCTTTGTGAGGTCGCACAACGGCGGGAAGGTATTTTTCTTAAAATTGAGAAATTATTCACGAAGGAGGATTTGCAACGGAGCAGTTTTGTCAACAGGGCCGGATTTTCCTATAGGATAACTAGGCTTAGGGCCTCAAGATCAAGAGGGGCCTACATTCAAATTGTTAGCAAAATTAGAAGAATTACACTGTTCTAAAAAAAAAAAAGTAAACACTAAAACACTGAATCGAAAATAAGGAGAAATTCTACACATATGACTAATAAACATAAAAATGTATTGGTTAAGATCAACGCGTTCGGCTCATTGGCTCTGTTCGTTTGTATATGAATAAGTGTTCCCGCCTTTTTTTTTTTTTTTATTTATTATCCGTGCCGCATTTTTTATAAAGATTAGTACCCATCACAACATGTTTCATTTAACACAGGGGTCTCCAAACTACGGCTCGCGACAGCGAAAAGCTTATTGTTGCTCTAATAAGTTGGATAAAAACACGAATGATAATAACTCGTTTTTATTGATTTGCTAGGTAAAGCTTAATGACAAGCATAATAAGCAGAAAATTTAACTTAAACATAACAACTAACAAGTAATTGAAATGAATCCCACTAACATTATAAACTAGTGAACATCCCGCTGTTACCCTCGGCAGTTATGTTGAGTAAAGAGTATCGCATATGTATGTATATCGATGTTTGGAATGTATATATCCTGAATCAAACATATGATTTTTATCCTGAAAACCCTCAGAACGGAAAAGCTAAATTAACGCGAATGAAACAGCGGGGTATCCACTTGAAAAAAAATACTAATGAGATTTATGTAATTGTAATTTTTCACTGACAATAGTGGATCAATTTTACTTGTACCAATTATTAAAAGAGATTTAAGATGCTCATTGGTTAACTTAGATCTATAAACATTCTTTGTGTACTTCATTTTGAGAATGAAGCGAATTTAGCAAGCGTATGCTCGCTCAGAGCGCGTACTCGGCGACTAGTCTAGAAATTATAGATAATGGCAGAAAAATTAAAACTGTTTTGGCCCTCGGTACTTACTGGAGTAAACAGTATGACCCGAAGGCTGAAAAGTTTGGAGACCCCCTGATTTAGCATATTGATATATGTATCACAGTAATGATGCATTTATTATCTTTCATGTAATTTACAAACTTAAAAATGGGAGGTGAAAGAGCCTCATAAGTGGAATAGCCTAGGGCCTCTTTTCATCTAAATCCGGCCCTGACTGTCAATGTGTATTACAGATGCTGGGGCAATGAAAGATGAGAATATCGACTTTTTAACAAAAGGAAAAGCTGACGAAAATCGACATACTGTTTTAACTTACTGCATATTCCGTCGGGAAATACTTGTAACCAATAATGCATCGCTAAATTTGAATGATGCGTTACATTGACTTCAAACAAAGTGTCCCTCACCTGGGTCAATTTCAATATCTTTGCAAATATAGGAAAAGCAATTATACACTATATAAAGTGTGTGGTTAGGGGGCCTGAATTGCCGAGTGGCTAGCGCTCGGTGGTTTCGGGTTCCACAGGTTTCGGGTTCGAGTCCCGGCGGTGCCATGGTTATTTGTAGTGGTTCGAATCCACTTTAAATCGTAGGTCCTGGTCCTAATAGGATCGTAAAGCGTTGCGGGGGCATTGTTACTCCGCGTTCGTAGCTTATCTTCAAGTTACACGCGCTCCCTGGGTAATGCAAAGTGAGTACGTCTGGGCAGCGCTTGCCTTAAGGCATCCAAGACCAAGCTGTCTAAGTGTTTGCCAGCTGCATTAGAACATAAAAAAAAAAAGTGTGTGGTTGAACTTCAAAATGTTTTTATAAACTCAGGCGAGCACCCAATATTTTGTCTTATTTATAACCGTTTACAAAATCTCAATTTTTATACTAAATTATAAATAATAGAAAAGGTATTTGAAGTCGAAATTCCATGTATATTAATTATATTATTAATAATTTTTACACTGCACTAATTTGATTCAAATACATAAAATGAGAACAATGTAATTAAAAGTATTGCACAAAAAATAAAATTTAATTTCTTAAAAAATTACATGAAACAATTCTAACAAGACGTGTGCAAATTTTATCTATGAGTTTGGGAGAAGGCAGGGCTCAGAGGGTCAGACAAACCGCTGGGTGCATGTCTTCAGAAGCTATACTCAACTGAAATAAATAATAAGAGCTATTTACTATTAGGCGCTCAAGAATTTGTTGAGTTACCGAGAAGTGCACATTTATAAAAATGAACTTATAGAAATGAGGGCCTGAATGGCCAACTGGCCAGAGCTCTGGCGCTCGGTATCACAGGTTTTGGGTTCGAATCCAGGCGGTGCCATGGATGTTTGTAGGGGTTCGGAATCCACTTTAACCGTAGGTCCCGGTCCTAATAGGATCGTAGAGCGTTGCGGGGGCATTGTTACCCGGGTCCGTAGCTTATCTTCAAGTTACACGCACCCCCTGTGTAATGCAAAGTGAGTAACGTCTGTGCAGCGCTTGCCTTAAGGCGACCAATCTGTCTAAGTGTTTTCCAGCTGCATTAGAATAATAAAAAAAAAACTTCTACAAATAAATTTTGTTCGGAATTGGGAAAGAATTCTCAATATTTTTCGAAATGGCTCTAAATATACTTTACATACTACTGTGGTCAAAAATAGGACCAATTATTTTTTTATCCGCATCCACGCCGAAGAGAGGCTTCATCTTTATAGTGGGCCGGCTATGATAGATGTAGAAAGAAGAACTGGGATATATTTCAAAAATATTAAAAAACAACAACCGTAAGCTTCATTTTTGTATTATTTTAAAACAATTCATCAACACAAAAACCAAAGTAGAACTGACCATGCAATATGTTTATAATATTTTAATCGATACAAATATATAGTATTCCTTGTATCATGCACCATTGACAGATTCAAAACTTCCCAAGCACTGCTTTATTTTGTTTATCTTTATAGTGGGCCGGCAATGATTGATGTGGAAAGACGAACTGGGATATATTTCAAAAATATTAAAAAACAACAACCGGTAAGCTTCATTTTTGTATTATTTTAAAACAATTCATCAACACAAAAACCAAAGTAGAACTGACCATGCAATATGTTTATAATATTTTAATCGATACAAATATATAGTATTCCTTGTATCATGCACCATTGACAGATTCAAAACTTCCCAAGCACTGCTTTATTTTGTTTATCTTTATAGTGGGCCGGCAATGATTGATGTCGAAAGACGAACTGGGATATATTTCAAAAATATTAAAAACAACAACCGGTAAGCTTCATTTTTGTATTATTTTAAAACAATTCATCAACACAAAAACCAAAGTAGAACTGACCATGCAATATGTTTATAATATTTTAATCGATACAAATATATAGTATTCCTTGTATCATGCACCATTGACAGATTCAAAACTTCCCAAGCACTGCTTTATTTTGTTTATCTTTATAGTGGGCCGGCAATGATTGATGTCGAAAGACGAACTGGGATATATTTCAAAAATATTAAAAACAACAACCGGTAAGCTTCATTTTTGTATTATTTTAAAACAATTCATCAACACAAAAACCAAAGTAGAACTGACCATGCAATATGTTTATAATATTTTAATCGATACAAATATATAGTATTCCTTGTATCATGCACCATTGACAGATTCAAAACTTCCCAAGCACTGCTTTATTTTGTTTATCTTTATAGTGGGCCGGCAATGATTGATGTCGAAAGACGAACTGGGATATATTTCAAAAATATTAAAAAACAACAACCGGTAAGCTTCATTTTTGTATTATTTTAAAACAATTCATCAACACAAAAACCAAAGTAGAACTGACCATGCAATATGTTTATAATATTTTAATCGATACAAATATATAGTATTCCTTGTATCATGCACCATTGACAGATTCAAAACTTCCCAAGCACTGCTTTATTTTGTTTATCTTTATAGTGGGCCGGCAATGATTGATGTGGAAAGACGAACTGGGATATATTTCAAAAATATTAAAAAACAACAACCGGTAAGCTTCATTTTTGTATTATTTTAAAACAATTCATCAACACAAAAACCAAAGTAGAACTGACCATGCAATATGTTTATAATATTTTAATCGATACAAATATATAGTATTCCTTGTATCATGCACCATTGACAGATTCAAAACTTCCCAAGCACTGCTTTATTTTGTTTATCTTTATAGTGGGCCGGCAATGATTGATGTTGAAAGACGAACTGGGATATATTTCAAAAATATTAAAAAACAACAACCGGTAAGCTTCATTTTTGTATTATTTTAAAACAATTCATCAACACAAAAACCAAAGTAGAACTGACCATGCAATATGTTTATAATATTTTAATCGATACAAATATATAGTATTCCTTGTATCATGCACCATTGACAGATTCAAAACTTCCCAAGCACTGCTTTATTTTGTTTATCTTTATAGTGGGCCGGCAATGATTGATGTGGAAAGACGAACTGGGATATATTTCAAAAATATTAAAAAACAACAACCGGTAAGCTTCATTTTTGTATTATTTTAAAACAATTCATCAACACAAAAACCAAAGTAGAACTGACCATGCAATATGTTTATAATATTTTAATCGATACAAATATATAGTATTCCTTGTATCATGCACCATTGACAGATTCAAAACTTCCCAAGCACTGCTTTATTTTGTTTATCTTTATAGTGGGCCGGCAATGATTGATGTCGAAAGACGAACTGGGATATATTTCAAAAATATTAAAAAACAACAACCGGTAAGCTTCATTTTTGTATTATTTTAAAACAATTCATCAACACAAAAACCAAAGTAGAACTGACCATGCAATATGTTTATAATATTTTAATCGATACAAATATATAGTATTCCTTGTATCATGCACCATTGACAGATTCAAAACTTCCCAAGCACTGCTTTATTTTGTTTATCTTTATAGTGGGCCGGCAATGATTGATGTCGAAAGACGAACTGGGATATATTTCAAAAATATTAAAAAACAACAACCGGTAAGCTTCATTTTTGTATTATTTTAAAACAATTCATCAACACAAAAACCAAAGTAGAACTGACCATGCAATATGTTTATAATATTTTAATCGATACAAATATATAGTATTCCTTGTATCATGCACCATTGACAGATTCAAAACTTCCCAAGCACTGCTTTATTTTGTTTATCTTTATAGTGGGCCGGCAATGATTGATGTCGAAAGACGAACTGGGATATATTTCAAAAATATTAAAAAACAACAACCGGTAAGCTTCATTTTTGTATTATTTTAAAACAATTCATCAACACAAAAACCAAAGTAGAACTGACCATGCAATATGTTTATAATATTTTAATCGATACAAATATATAGTATTCCTTGTATCATGCACCATTGACAGATTCAAAACTTCCCAAGCACTGCTTTATTTTGTTTATCTTTATAGTGGGCCGGCAATGATTGATGTCGAAAGACGAACTGGGATATATTTCAAAAATATTAAAAAACAACAACCGGTAAGCTTCATTTTTGTATTATTTTAAAACAATTCATCAACACAAAAACCAAAGTAGAACTGACCATGCAATATGTTTATAATATTTTAATCGATACAAATATATAGTATTCCTTGTATCATGCACCATTGACAGATTCAAAACTTCCCAAGCACTGCTTTATTTTGTTTATCTTTATAGTGGGCCGGCAATGATTGATGTGGAAAGACGAACTGGGATATATTTCAAAAATATTAAAAAACAACAACCGGTAAGCTTCATTTTTGTATTATTTTAAAACAATTCATCAACACAAAAACCAAAGTAGAACTGACCATGCAATATGTTTATAATATTTTAATCGATACAAATATATAGTATTCCTTGTATCATGCACCATTGACAGATTCAAAACTTCCCAAGCACTGCTTTATTTTGTTTATCTTTATAGTGGGCCGGCAATGATTGATGTGGAAAGACGAACTGGGATATATTTCAAAAATATTAAAAAACAACAACCGGTAAGCTTCATTTTTGTATTATTTTAAAACAATTCATCAACACAAAAACCAAAGTAGAACTGACCATGCAATATGTTTATAATATTTTAATCGATACAAATATATAGTATTCCTTGTATCATGCACCATTGACAGATTCAAAACTTCCCAAGCACTGCTTTATTTTGTTTATCTTTATAGTGGGCCGGCAATGATTGATGTGGAAAGACGAACTGGGATATATTTCAAAAATATTAAAAAACAACAACCGGTAAGCTTCATTTTTGTATTATTTTAAAACAATTCATCAACACAAAAACCAAAGTAGAACTGACCATGCAATATGTTTATAATATTTTAATCGATACAAATATATAGTATTCCTTGTATCATGCACCATTGACAGATTCAAAACTTCCCAAGCACTGCTTTATTTTGTTTATCTTTATAGTGGGCCGGCAATGATTGATGTGGAAAGACGAACTGGGATATATTTCAAAAATATTAAAAAACAACAACCGGTAAGCTTCATTTTTGTATTATTTTAAAACAATTCATCAACACAAAAACCAAAGTAGAACTGACCATGCAATATGTTTATAATATTTTAATCGATACAAATATATAGTATTCCTTGTATCATGCACCATTGACAGATTCAAAACTTCCCAAGCACTGCTTTATTTTGTTTATCTTTATAGTGGGCCGGCAATGATTGATGTCGAAAGACGAACTGGGATATATTTCAAAAATATTAAAAAACAACAACCGGTAAGCTTCATTTTTGTATTATTTTAAAACAATTCATCAACACAAAAACCAAAGTAGAACTGACCATGCAATATGTTTATAATATTTTAATCGATACAAATATATAGTATTCCTTGTATCATGCACCATTGACAGATTCAAAACTTCCCAAGCACTGCTTTATTTTGTTTATCTTTATAGTGGGCCGGCAATGATTGATGTCGAAAGACGAACTGGGATATATTTCAAAAATATTAAAAAACAACAACCGGTAAGCTTCATTTTTGTATTATTTTAAAACAATTCATCAACACAAAAACCAAAGTAGAACTGACCATGCAATATGTTTATAATATTTTAATCGATACAAATATATAGTATTCCTTGTATCATGCACCATTGACAGATTCAAAACTTCCCAAGCACTGCTTTATTTTGTTTATCTTTATAGTGGGCCGGCAATGATTGATGTGGAAAGACGAACTGGGATATATTTCAAAAATATTAAAAAACAACAACCGGTAAGCTTCATTTTTGTATTATTTTAAAACAATTCATCAACACAAAAACCAAAGTAGAACTGACCATGCAATATGTTTATAATATTTTAATCGATACAAATATATAGTATTCCTTGTATCATGCACCATTGACAGATTCAAAACTTCCCAAGCACTGCTTTATTTTGTTTATCTTTATAGTGGGCCGGCAATGATTGATGTGGAAAGACGAACTGGGATATATTTCAAAAATATTAAAAAACAACAACCGGTAAGCTTCATTTTTGTATTATTTTAAAACAATTCATCAACACAAAAACCAAAGTAGAACTGACCATGCAATATGTTTATAATATTTTAATCGATACAAATATATAGTATTCCTTGTATCATGCACCATTGACAGATTCAAAACTTCCCAAGCACTGCTTTATTTTTGTTTATCTTTATAGTGGGCCGGCAATGATTGATGTGGAAAGACGAACTGGGATATATTTCAAAAATATTAAAAAACAACAACCGGTAAGCTTCATTTTTGTATTATTTTAAAACAATTCATCAACACAAAAACCAAAGTAGAACTGACCATGCAATATGTTTATAATATTTTAATCGATACAAATATATAGTATTCCTTGTATCATGCACCATTGACAGATTCAAAACTTCCCAAGCACTGCTTTATTTTGTTTATCTTTATAGTGGGCCGGCAATGATTGATGTGGAAAGACGAACTGGGATATATTTCAAAAATATTAAAAAACAACAACCGGTAAGCTTCATTTTTGTATTATTTTAAAACAATTCATCAACACAAAAACCAAAGTAGAACTGACCATGCAATATGTTTATAATATTTTAATCGATACAAATATATAGTATTCCTTGTATCATGCACCATTGACAGATTCAAAACTTCCCAAGCACTGCTTTATTTTGTTTATCTTTATAGTGGGCCGGCAATGATTGATGTGGAAAGACGAACTGGGATATATTTCAAAAATATTAAAAAACAACAACCGGTAAGCTTCATTTTTGTATTATTTTAAAACAATTCATCAACACAAAAACCAAAGTAGAACTGACCATGCAATATGTTTATAATATTTTAATCGATACAAATATATAGTATTCCTTGTATCATGCACCATTGACAGATTCAAAACTTCCCAAGCACTGCTTTATTTTGTTTATCTTTTATAGTGGGCCGGCAATGATTGATGTGGAAAGACGAACTGGGATATATTTCAAAAATATTAAAAAACAACAACCGGTAAGCTTCATTTTTGTATTATTTTAAAACAATTCATCAACACAAAAACCAAAGTAGAACTGACCATGCAATATGTTTATAATATTTTAATCGATACAAATATATAGTATTCCTTGTATCATGCACCATTGACAGATTCAAAACTTCCCAAGCACTGCTTTATTTTGTTTATCTTTATAGTGGGCCGGCAATGATTGATGTGGAAAGACGAACTGGGATATATTTCAAAAATATTAAAAAACAACAACCGGTAAGCTTCATTTTTGTATTATTTTAAAACAATTCATCAACACAAAAACCAAAGTAGAACTGACCATGCAATATGTTTATAATATTTTAATCGATACAAATATATAGTATTCCTTGTATCATGCACCATTGACAGATTCAAAACTTCCCAAGCACTGCTTTATTTTGTTTATCTTTATAGTGGGCCGGCAATGATTGATGTGGAAAGACGAACTGGGATATATTTCAAAAATATTAAAAAACAACAACCGGTAAGCTTCATTTTTGTATTATTTTAAAACAATTCATCAACACAAAAACCAAAGTAGAACTGACCATGCAATATGTTTATAATATTTTAATCGATACAAATATATAGTATTCCTTGTATCATGCACCATTGACAGATTCAAAACTTCCCAAGCACTGCTTTATTTTGTTTATCTTTATAGTGGGCCGGCAATGATTGATGTGGAAAGACGAACTGGGATATATTTCAAAAAATATTAAAAAACAACAACCGGTAAGCTTCATTTTTGTATTATTTTAAAACAATTCATCAACACAAAAACCAAAGTAGAACTGACCATGCAATATGTTTATAATATTTTAATCGATACAAATATATAGTATTCCTTGTATCATGCACCATTGACAGATTCAAAACTTCCCAAGCACCTTTATTTTGTTTATCTTTATATGGGCCGGCAATGATTGGAAAGACGAACTGGGATATATTTCAAAAATATTAAAAAACAACAAGTAATTCATTTTTGTATTATTTTAAAACAATTCATCAACACAAAAACCAAAGTAGAACTGACCTGCAATATGTTTATTTTTTTCGATACAAATATATAGTATTTTGTATCATGCACCATTGACAGGCAAAACTTCCCAAGCACTGCTTTATTTTGTTTATCTTTATAGTGGGCCGGCAATGATTGATGTTGAAAGACGAACTGGGATATATTTCAAAAATATTAAAAAACAACAACCGGTAAGCTTCATTTTTGTATTATTTTAAAACAATTCATCAACACAAAAACCAAAGTAGAACTGACCATGCAATATGTTTATAATATTTTAATCGATACAAATATATAGTATTCCTTGTATCATGCACCATTGACAGATTCAAAACTTCCCAAGCACTGCTTTATTTTGTTTATCTTTATAGTGGGCCGGCAATGATAGAACTTAAGAATTTCAAAATATTAAAAAACAACAACCGGGCTTCATTTTTGTATTATTTTAAAAAATTCATCAAAATTAAAAAAACAAAGTAAACTTCATTTTTGTATTATTTTAAACAATTCATGTGAAAATATATAATAATATCAATACTATAATAATATCAAAATGGTTTGCCCTCGTATCAATCTCCTTCTTGTCCCCGTGGCTTCCCATCTCTCTATCGAGGAAAGTTTCATGAACTCTTTCTGGAAGTCACTACAGCCTTCTGCAAAATTGCTCATAATCTGAAAAATTTATAATTTTGCTAAAACCTGTTCACTCTTAATATATTAAGACTGGACGAGAGTAATTGATACACCTTCATATATTTAAAATATAAAATGATTCATCCAACAGATATCAGTTTTTCGAACTAGACATTCTCAGCGGACTTGACAAAAGGGATTTTTTTGCAATGCTCTCCGGAAGCTGAGACAATCAGTCAGTCTTTTACAGTTGATCGGAGTACCTTGTCTCCAAGGGGCCTTATTAATTTATTTCATTTCATTTGAGATCAGATGTTACCATTTCATTATTAACACTTCCCAACCATTCTAATTAAGGCAAGAATAATGTATAAATACACAAATTATAGTAGCAAGGAACAGTTGCGTGATCTTCGATTGCCAGAGAGTTTTCACAAAAAAGAGAAGCCTTATTCATGCGAGTTGTGTAATAAGGCGTTTTTGAAAAGAAAAATTTGTAAACCCATTTCCGCATCCACACCGAAGAGAAGCTTCATTAAGGTGAATTGTGTAATAAGGCTTTTCAACAAACACATGAAGACTCGTAATTGAGAACGTTTACAATAGATGTACGCACGACTTGACAAAAAGGGATTTTGCAAAAAGGATCCGGAAGCTGAGACAGTCAGTCAGTCTTTACATTTGATCGGAGTACCTTGTCTCCAAGGGCCTTATTAATTTATTTCATTTCATTTGAGATCAGATGTTACCATTTCATTATTAACATTTCCCAACCATTCTAATTAAGGCAAGATTAATGTATCAATACAAGCATTACAGTAGCAAGAAACAGTTGCTTGACCTTCGACTGCAAGACAGTTTTCGTATATCAATTTGGAGCTTTCAGAACAGATCCACCGTCAAATTATTTATTTTATTGGTGTGAAAAATAACAATGGACACACCATCGCTATTCTCTCTCCTGAGACAGAGAGAAACATAAGAAAATGTACTACGCCCTTCTGCAAAGTTGCTGCTAAACGGGAAAATTGTTAATTTTCCGTGAAGGGCCACTCTGATCTGCCGTCTGTCGACATTAAAAAAAGATGAATACATTGGAATTACACATTGCTTTGGAATTAATTTCACTGTAGAAGACACAACAGTGACCCTTTTGTCCTTTTGTAAATGCTAGTGAGCGCTAGCCACTCGGCCATCAGGCCCCACATATTCTTATATAAAACGAAGCAAATTTCTAAAATTGACACCGTAAATTAAATTCCATGTATTTCAAGAAAAATAAAGGAAAACTTATTGCGTACTCTATACCAATCGGTGCCACTGTGAAGCACGCATTGATAGATGTGTTTCAAATTAAAACATTGGAAAATTTTCACTGAATTCATTTTTTATATTTAAAGATTTTATGCATTTATTTCATTTCATTTGAGATCAGATGTTACATTTAAATATTATTATTCACAACCATTTATATTAAGGCAAGTTTAATGTATAAATACACACATTATAGTAGCAAGGAACAGTTGCGTGATCTTCGATTGCCAGAGTTTTCACAAATGAGAAGCCTTATTCATGCGAGTTGTGTAATAAGGCGTTTTTGAGAAGCGAAATTTGTAAACCCATTTCCTCATCCACACCGAAGAGAAGCTTTATTACGGTGAGTTGTGTAATAAGGCTTTTCAACAAACACATGAAGACTCATACTTGAGAACGTCCATCACCCTAAACCATTATAGAATGATCATTTGAAATTCCAATTTTCTTGTTGTGTCACTTCACAAGGAATTACTTTTGCAATCGATTATAAATTCATTTTTGTTAAGAAAATTCCTAGTATAATATCAAAAACCGGTGAAAGAGTGGAATGTGGAACAACGAAATCATCAGCGTACTCAAACTTAACAATTAAAATTTTACTATTAATGGCACAACCCGAATGCATAGCAACAGTAGCAATTATTCTTACTTCTACGGTCAGTGCATCAATAAATATGCATTTTTTTAAATTTATTCGGAATATTCATACTCGTTAGATTCATTGTTAAGCCATTATCAATTACAGCCTTACAGGTAATATCTTCTATTTCAACCTCAATGATAGGCATTGTACATGACGATAATTTGGGCTTCTCATCTTTAGGTCAATGTGGATTTTTCTGGAATTTAGAGACCCGGAATAAATTCCCCATGAAGCTAGTTTTTTTTTGGATTTGCCTATCAAAAGTCCTTTGATTGGAGGATTCACATCTACTATTTTGCAGACCACACTGCTGCTTTTTCTCTCACATTCAGAGGCTATATGACCAAGACGCCCACAATAGAAACATTTGAGGGGCTTTCTATCTCTTCGTTGAGAAGGAGGCTGATTTTTATAGCTATTTTCGGATATGTCCTTCTGTTTATCTAGTGCATCTATTCTAGTATTAACGTGTTCGAGCTGTTTCAAAACCAAATCTAAGCTTTTGGTAAAATCATCCTTAATACCCTCCACCGCATTCAAATCGGCTTGCAAAATAACATTAGCATTTTTAGAGGCAACTTCAAAAGACCTTTCAACCCTTAATGCAAATCCACCGCTTCCGCAAAAGAAGGGTTTGCAATTAACACTTGAGCTCTTATACAATTTCCAAAGTATCATTTTGGTTTGTGAAGTTGTAATAAGTATTTTATTTCCATACTTGATTATTGCTTTAAGACATGCATTGTACGTATGGTTCAAAGGGGGTCTGAGTTCAGCCCCATTTTTAATAATATGTTTTCAACTACTGAATAAGTTGAAACCAGAAGAAACTAATCAATACATGTCAATAAATTAAAAACATAAAATGATTCATTTGACTGATATCATTTTTAACTGGCTAATCAGGAGAGGACAGATTTATTTAAAAACTACATACTGGTATACAGATGTCTTGCTGTCATCGGACGTTGCAAAGCCTCATCATGAATTTAACTCATCAATTTTACTTTCAGTGGGATGCAGACAAGTTTTTTATTATTACGGTGTATCTATTTCAGGAAATATAACCAATTCAATCAACAAAAACAAAAACAAAGTAGAACTGACCAGACAATGAACTAGAAACATGGTCATTTGGCACAAATGTTATAACAGTATTTCGCTACACGTAAAGATCATTTGCTTCAAAGAAGCACAATCTCATCGTATAACAAAACCATCATAACACAGGCAATACAAAAACCCAGAAATATCTCCCATTCAGATAAAAAATGCACAGCAAATGGAAAATAAACAATAAAAAAACAAAAAAAGTGCAAAACTCTTTCAGAGCACAATCTGTCTGCATAACAACGCCATAAAATAATATTAGCTATACTAAAATGTTCACATATTTATAAATCAGTCCCATAAATAGTATAAAAATAAAAATAAAGCAAAAATGTACATGAATAATATGGAGAAAGAAAAAAGTTAGATATTCTTAAATTGATAATACAATTTATGTGAAAAAATTAGTGTTTAATAACTATAATAATATCAATTGGTTTGCCCCGTATCAATCTCCTTGTCCCCGTGGCTTCCCATCTCTATCGAGGAAAGTTTCTCATGAACTCTTTCTGGAAGTCACTACAGCCTTCTGCAAAATTGATCATGATCTGAAAAATTTATAATTTTGCTAAAAGGACCGCACGAATTTTTCGCGGGGGCATTAAAAGGATGAATACAAATTTCGCACATGTTCACTCTTAATATATTAAGACTGGACGAGAGTAATTGATACACCTTCATATATTTAAAATATAAAATGATTCATCCAACAGATATCAGTTTTCGGAACTAGACATTCACAGCGGAGTGAATCATTAAAAAAAATTTATATGCTGGCATTATGATGCCTTGCAGTCACTAGACGATGAAAAACTTTTCATAACTTTTACAGATGAATTTTACTCTCAGTCGAAAGAAGAAATGAGTAATAATATTATTATGGTGTATATATTAAAGTCAATGTAATCAACTTGGGCAGTGTTGAGATATGTGAATTTAATTAAAGAGTGGTAGAACTGTTACGGGATTCATGTAAAGGAGAACTTCCTCCCAAACACAATCATTTTGCACAAATGTCATAAAAGTATTCGCTACACGTACAGATTATTTGCTTCAAAGAAGCACAATCTCATCGTATGGCAAAACCATCATAACACAGGCAATCCAAAACCCAGAAATATCTCACATTCAGATCACACATGTACAACAAATGGAAAATACACAATAGAAAAACAAAAGTGCAAAAATCTCTCAGAACTAGGGAATGAACTAAAAACACGATCATTTTGCACAAATGTCATAACAGTATGCATTACACATAAAGATCATTGCTTCAAAGAAGCACAATCTCATTGTAAAAACAAAACCATCATAACACAAGCAATACAAAAAACCCAGAAATATCTCACATTCAGATAAAAAATGCACAGTGAATGAAAATAAACAATAGAAAAACAAAAGAAGTGCAAAAACTCTTTCAGAAGCATAATCGGTCAGCATAACAACGACATAAAAAATAATATTAGCTATACTAAAATGTTCACATATTTATAAATCAGTCCCATAAATAGAATAAAAATTAAAATAAAGCAAAAATGTATATGAATAATATGGAGAAAGAAAAAAAGTTAGATATTCTTAAAATGCTATACAAAAAAAGATAATGTACTAAAAACGTTTCAGAAATACAGTCAGTTTATATAACAAAGCAAAAAAAAAAAAATGCACTGTATATATATATATAAACTTTGAAATGCTTCCTAATCTGTTCTATTAAAATATAGGACTTATAGTTTAATATGCAGAACTCTTAAGCACAAGAACAATTCATCAACACAAAACTAAAGTAGAACTGACCAGGCAATGAACTAGAAACATGATCATTTTGCACAAACTCTTGATATATCTCACATTTAAATTAAAAATTCACAGAAAATGAAAATAAACAATAGAAAAACAAAAGTGCAAAAATCTTTCTGAAAACTCAATCGGTCTCCATAACATCGCTATAAAATAATATTAGCTATACTAAAATTTTCATACATTCATAAATCAGTTTCATAAAAACAATAATTTATATGTATAGTATGGAGAAAGAAAAAAGAATTAGATATTCTAAAACTGCAATACACATAGATAATATACTAGAAACGTTTCAGTAACACAATCAGTTTATATAAAAATCCAGAAGAATTGCATTTGTTATACATTAACTTTCAAGTGCTTCCTTATATGAACCATTAAAAGATCTACACAAGACAGAAAAAATGTAGATATAAATTGAATTAAAATCCGAAAACATACATTTTAAAAACATACTCACCCCAAAGTGCTGACTCATTTGAGAAAAAGACAATTATACCGCCCCCTAATGCGCAACGCTGAGCCAGCGATAAAGCGGGAAAGAAGATTCTAGAACAATCTCGAAAACCAGCGAAAGCAGCAAAGTCAAAAAGGAAATAACAAAATTTGAATACTATACGACCCCCAAGGAAATCCCCAAAAGTGCTGACTCATGGAACGAAAATAGGCAAGTATACCGCCCTAATGGAATGACGCGGAGTCGACGATTAGGCGGGAAAAGAAAGTTCTGGAACAATCTCGAAAGGAAATGGCGCTGGGCCGAAGCTCGCGGGTTGCCAAAAAAAACCAAAAATTCAAATTGCCATCCATTCGCGACAAATAAACGTTGAAAGGAAAAAAGAGGCATCATTTGAAAGGTTGAGCGATGGGGAGTAGCATATTAAAAAATAAATAAAATATGACATATAGAAGACGAGAAATGACAAAGGAGAGAAAAGTAGAAGAAAAATTCCTCACTTTTTTCCCCTTCTCCGAAAAAACTTCCAAATTGAAAAATCAATAACGAATCAAACAAACACACCACAACGCAAAACGACATAAAGAAATGATCCCAAGGCGATAAACTATTAAATGGTGCAAAAATGGAGGAGAAAAATGAAAAACACCAAAGATATGAATGAGGAAAGGGAAAAGGTAGAAAGGATTCACCCTCCAATTTCTCGAAAAACAAAAATCTATAAAAACAGAAAGAATTTTCTCACTTGCACAAACACAGTATCAAAATAAAGCATGAAGTATCTAGTTTCATAAAAGAGGGGAAACAGGTAATTAGAGCAAAGGAAGGGAGCGGAAAGAGAGTTGCAAACGTGAAATTTTTTTTAAAAAACGCTCAAAAATACACTAAAAATGCCCAAAATAAAATCAAAAAGGCCATTAAATACTAAAATACAATCACAGATAAGTAATATAAGCACAATAAAATAAAGTAGCCACGAAAAAAAGTAATTAAAAGGTACTAAACAAAATCAAAACAAAAAAACGCACATTTTAGGAGGCAAATTTAAGATTCGTCATAAAATGAAAAGTAATCAAAGCACATAGATAAATAAGGTACGAAAATAAGCACAAATGTATGTAAATTCATAATAAAATACTGTGGAGGGACTAACCAGGGTAGTTTATTTAGCTTTTAGCCGCACATCACTGACTTATACGAAAACGTAAGAAATGATGCCAGCACCAAGAAAAAACACAAATTTCTTCACGAAACACACTATTAATGCACACACACTGAAGATAATCCTAGTGGGTACCCCACGCAAATAGGTAATGACACAAGGTACACAGAAAAGCACAAAGATGTAACTTCAAAGAAGATGTCACAGGCGACGGCGTAGGTCGAAACAAACGCGGAATCGGTGAAGGGCTTGAGTCGGGAGCTTTTTTCCCCAAATTGCGTCGCACGCAGCAGTAGAAAAACACGTCTTACCCCTCTCGAAGCTGCAACCGGTCTCTCGCACTGTTTATATATATAAACTTTGAAATGCTTCCTAATCTGTCCTATTAAAATATAGGACTTATAGTTTAATATGCAGAACTCTTAAGCACAAGAACACAATTCATCAACACAAAACTAAAGTAGAACAGACCAGGCAATGAACTAGAAACATGATCATTTTGCACAAACTCTTGATATATCTCACATTTAAATTAAAAATTCACAGAAAATGAAAATAAACAATAGAAAAACAAAAGTGCAAAAATCTTTCAGAAAACTCAATCGGTCTCCATAACATCGCTATAAAATAATATTAGCTATACTAAAATTTTCATACATTCATAAATCAGTTTCATAAAAACAATAATTTATATGTATAGTATGGAGAGAGAAAAAGAATTAGATATTCTAAAACTTCAATACAAAAGATAATATACTAGAAACGTTTCAGAAACACAATCATTTTATATAAAAATCCAGAAGAATTGCATTTGTTATAGAATAACTTTCAAGTGACATATAGAACACGAGAAATGACAAAGTAGAGAAGAAGTAGAAGGCCACTTCCACATTGAAAATCAATAACGAATGCGCATTAGCTGCCACATAAACAATGCAAACAAAAGCAACAAAAAAAAAACAACATAACAGTATAACAAAAAAAAATGTACAAATATTATAAACAATGTAATGAAGTTGATTAACCGAGTAAATTAGTGTAAGTTACGGGCTAAATTTAACGGCTAAGCACTGAAATTCAGCATTTTGTTTCAATGAAACAAAAATACTAAAATAAAAAATATATGATATAATACAGAATTTTAAGTAAAAACCAAATGAATTTAAGAAACAAACTAACAAAAGAAATGTTATGCTTACCAATCAGAAAAATTATTCTTTAAAACAATCCAACAACCAAAGGATAAACAACAAATTATCCTTTTCGAAATCTGCGAAAGGTATAAATAAAACACACAATATAAATAAAATAACAGGATTTTTACAACCATTGCTAAGAAAACCATTGCAAATAAAAGAAGAAGACCATTGCAACAGAAAATATTACGGAGACTACAAGCTAACGAGTTCAGAAGTGAAAATGGTTGCTTTTAGGAAAAATTCTGAGTTTTATAGCCTTTTTGCACCCGACACACTTTTTCGCACTCTCAGCCCACGCAAATCCCTCGTGATTGGACGAAGACACGCCAGAACGATTTCAGCGGGAAAAATCAGGTTGCCATCGTAGGCATCTTATCGCTCATTTCGTGCCTACAAAAAATACCAAATTATCTAATTTTATTAAACTGTGATTTGTTTTGAATAATTATTATTATGTGTGTTTATTGAATTAATTTTTCAGCTGTAGAGATGTAAGCTAATTAATATTTTTGTTTAATTTACAGATTGTTTAAAGTTACCTAAACCTAAAAATATTTAACTAAATGAATTTCAGAACTTAGAATATAAAAATGAATTCTGCATTAAAAGCAACGATTCAAAATACAATGATATGGAAATAATTCTCGTTTATTGATTCCTATAAAGATGTCTAGATTGCTGTAAGATGTCTAGATTATTGTATTATTGATCTGTGTAATGAAATGTGAGAAATATTAATAGAGTTTTTCTTCTGGATAGTTAACCATAATAACATTGTATTAATTTTCTTTGAATAATTGACTTCTAAGAAATAAAATATCTTTATGTTCACTACATGAGAATAATAATCCATCCTATACATTTTAATGCCAGATTGTAATTAATTAAACTATTTTTTTTACTGGAAATGAAACACAGTAACTAATAATAAAAATTAGTAATTTTATTATTAAAAACAAATAAAATTGACTATTTTATTTAAATAAGAATTATTAATAAGTAAAAATGCATAAATGAAAAATTATTTTAAGGGTATATAGTACCTTGTCACATTCAAAAATAAATTTTTTAAAAATAATTTAGAAAGTTTTTTAAGCATTTTAAAATAAACCTCATTACAAGTTATGGCTACAATATATAAATTCTAAAAAATAATCCTTTAATGTTTATTTTAATCTTTCAACATGATTTTCTCAGTTTATGACTTTTCCATAAGATTATTAAAAGAATTATGACTGTATAATTATAAAAATTTTCATGAATGTTCAGTTTTGATAATAATTCCAATACATTTTAATATATAGCATGATAAATAATAAAAATTTTAAAATTTTTTTTTTTTTATTTTTAAAAATATTAAATATTAAATATCCTTAAAATTTAAGGTTTGCAGGATAAATAAATTATTTAGCTTTTATTTGATATAAAAGTTTAAATTGTACATTTTATCTTTTAAAAAGTTGTTTTATAGTAAACAAAGTGTAATTTTTTTTTATTTTATTTAAATTTATGTGCACATGATTTACTACCTATTTAATAGTGATTATAGTAATTAATTATTAATAGAAATTGTATAGTTTATAGTACCTAAAATAGTACCTATTTCTAAAACATATAACATTATAAAACATATCAAAATTTCACTAAAAAAAAAAGTAATAAATTTTTCAGATTTAAGTTGAATCATAAAAAACATGTTGAAATGATCAATTTGTGCCTCGCAAAGTTCTATAAACACATAAATATTTAAATGAAATATGCACATTTGACTGTTTTTAATATAAAAGATGGAATTATTAAATAATTCCATCATTTTATAGTACCATTAGAATTTAAATTGAAAAAACTATGATATAAATTTTTACAAATTGTGAACAGGATATAATATTCATTAATTACTTGTGCTAAAGGTATTTCAATAAAGTAAATGTTGAAATTATGTTATTTAAAAATTAAATAATGGCAGTGGAATTTAAATTTAAAAAAGTATAATATAAATTTCTATAAATTGTGAATATCATGTAATATTCATTAGTTACTTATGCTAAAGGTGTTTGAATACATAAGTAAATATTAAAATTTTGGTATTTAAAATTTAATTAATATAAGTGGAATTTAAATTTTAAAAATTATGATATAAGTTTGTATAAATTGTGAACAGTATATAAAATGCATTAATTACTTGTGCTAAGGGTATTTAAATAAAGTAAATATTGAAATTATAATATTTAAAGATTAAGTAATGCTAGTGGAATTTAAATTTAAAAAGAAACTATGATATAAATTTGTATAAATTGTAAAAGTATATAATATTCAGTAATTACTAATGCTAAGTGTGTTTAAATATATAAGTAATTATTGAAATTATGATAGTTAAAAATTAAGTAATATCAGTGAAATTCAAATTTAAAAAAAAAACTTAGATATAAATTTGTATAAATTGTGAATAGTATGTAATATACATTAGTTACTTATGATAAAGGTATTTAAATATATAAGTAAATATTGAAATTAGGACATAATAAAATAATAATAAATAAATATAATTATTTTTATTATTTATTATTTTCGTTAAATTAATAAATTATTTTATATTAAATTATTAATTATTATTTAATATTTTTATTAATTATTTTAGATTATATATTTTAATTAATTATTATTCTGTAATTAATTAATTTTTTTTTCTTTTACTATTTATTACAATTATTATTTTTATTTATTCAGAATTATTTTTCTGTTAGTCACATATTTTTCATTTTAGTGTTTTCAAATGTATTCAACACTCATGCATGTTATTTACAGTTATCTTAAGATACCAAATTAAACGTTTTGTATTATTATATGTTGTTAATTATTATTAATAACAGATAATATTTTTCTGTTTTCATTTATTCAGATATTAATTAATTATATTTAATAATTAATTAGTAAATATAATTATTTTTATTAAATTAATAAATAATTTTATATTAAATTATTAATTATTATTTAATATTTTTTATTAATTATTTTAGATTATTTATTTTAATTAATTATTATTCTGTAATTAATTATTATTTTTTTTTCTTTTACTATTTATTACAATTATTATTTTTATTTATTCAGAATTATTTTTCTGTTAGTCACATATTTTTCATTTTAGTGTCTTCAAATGTATTCAACACTCATACATGTTATTTACAGTTATCTTAAGATACTAAATTAAACGTTTTGTATTATTATATGTTGTTAATTATTATTAATAACAGATAATACTTTTCTGTTTTCAATTATTCAGATATTAATTAATTATATTTAATTAATTAGTAAATATAATTATTTTTATTATTTATTATTTTTATTAAATAAATAAATAACTTTATATTTAATTATTAATTATTATTTAATATTTTTATTAATTATTTTAGGTTATTTATTTTGATTAATTATTATTCTGTAATTAATTATTCTATTTTTTCTGTTATTATTTATTACAATTATTATTTTTCTGTTATTCAGATATTTTTCATTTTAGTGTATTCAAAACTCATACATGTTATTTACAGTTATCTTAAGATATTAAATTAAACGTATTGTATTATTATATGTTGTTAATTATTATTAATAACAGATAATATTTTTCTGTTTTCAATTATTCAGATAATTATTAATTATATTTAATAATTAATTAGTAAATATAATTATTTTTATTATTTTTCTTAAATTAATAAATTATTTTATTATAAATTATTAATTATTATTTAATATTTTTGTATTAATTATTTTAGGATATTAGTTTTAATTAATTATTATTCTGTAATTAATTATTAATTAATTATTCTATTTTTTTTGTTATTATTTATTACAATTTTTATTTTTCTGTTATTCAGATATTTTTCATTTTAGTGTATTCAAAACTCATACATGTTATTTACAGTTGTCTTAAGATACTAAAGTAAACGTTTTGTATTATTATCTGTTGTTAATTATTATTAATAACAGATAATATTTTTCTGTTTTCAATTATACAGATAATTATTAATTATATCTAATAATTAATTAGTAAATATAATTATTTTTATTTTTTTATTATTTTTATTAAATTAATAAATTATTTTATTATAAATTATTAATTATTATTTAATAATTTTTATTAATTATTTTATTTTTTTATTTTAATTAATTATTTTATTATTTTTCTGCTATTCAATTTTTTTCATTTTAGTGTATTGAAATGTATTCAAAACTTATACATAAATTATGAAATTAGTTTCTTAATCTGTTCCAGAAATTTGTATTCATTAGCAGATCTTAAAAAAGATATTGTGGTAGGCAGGGCCGGATTTAGATGAAAAGAGGCCTTAGGCTATTCCACTTATGAGGCCCTTTCACCTCCCATTTTTAAGTTTGTAAATTACTTATTATGTTTGTTTATTATTCATATGAGTAGAATTTCTCCTTATTTTTGATTCATTGTTTTAGTGTTTACTGTTTTTAGAATAGTACAATTCTAATTTTGCTAACAATTTGAATGTAGGCCCCTCTTGATCTTGAGGCCCTAGGCTGAAGCCTAGTTAGCCAGTAGAAAAATCTGGTCTTGCTGGTAGGAATTGTGTTGTTTAGATATTCTTATTTTCGCCTTAATTAGCGTAAAAATAAATATTTTATTATTTATTTTAAATAATATTGATATAGTACTTATTATGTATTTATTTAACATTCATCCTGGGATCGCACGGCTACTTAATAAATGCATAATTTTTCAATTTTCTGTGAAATGTTAGAGATTATTATTACAAATTGGACTGCTTTAGACATATTCTTGAATATTAAGAAGAACATTTTTTAAGAATAATTTTAAGAAGATATATAAAAACAATATTTAAGAACATTCTTAAGAATATTTTTACAGATAAATGTATTTTACTAGAATTCCTATTAGATTTCGTGTTGTTTGATAGTTTTTTTATTTCTTCTAATAGAAACATTTTCTAGAAATTGCTCGAAAGCGCTACAAATGTGTCGACTTCCAAAAAACAAAATTCCTAAAAAGAAAATTTTATTTTTCAAAATAATAATTTGAAAGGGGAACTCTTCTAATAAAAAGATAATTTCCAAGATAATTAAAGACCAAGCTGTCTAAGTGTTTGCCAGCTGCATTAGAACAAAAAAAAAAAAAAAAATTCGACTACAAAAAAAAAAGAGGAAAATTTTTTACATTTTTAAAGTAGATTAAATATAAATAGTGCGCATAGCAAAAAAGTTTATTTAAGTTAAAATAAAATGAAAATCGTGATTCTTATTAATTATTATCGCTTTGGAAATGCATCATAACTCCGCGGGCCGCATATAAAATTATATATCCCCTATTAGATTTATTTCTCCCTATAGACATTTTTTGGTGTTAAATATTGAAACATAATGAGTTATTATAAAAAAATGAAATTAAAGATGAATGAAAAAAAATGAAATTAAAAATGAATAAAAAATGAAATTAAAAATGAATAAAAAAATGAAATTATTAAAAAATATTTATTTTACTAGTGCGATATTTGTTTCTCTACTCTTTCACTTAGTTTTTGCAAATCGATCTCAATTTGGGTAATTGCACACCATAATTGGTGCTGCAGGTTAACGTCCATTATGTTTCAGCGTGTTTTGTCAATTTCATTTTAGAAAAAGGTTCGCAGATGTAAGTTGAACAAAACCGCTAACAACTTCAACTAAGGGTCTGGTTTTCTCTGCTATGAACAATCAACTGTGCATCTAGGATGGTCACTGAGGTCACTTAAAGTGAAATATAGAACTGGTTATATTAGATGTTCATGAGTTCGCAGAATATAATTTAATTATTCTACGAACTCATAATTGTAAACTTATAAATAAAACAGGCAATATCTGCCATATATTCGAAAGAATATTATTTTAAAATCCAACTTAATTTTTTTTTCATAATTTTGACAATTAATTTTTGAATATATGGATGCACATATACTGTATTTTTTAATACATTGGTTTTCACGACGTTAGCCATTATAAAATAAATAAATTTTTTAAAGTGTGATAAATATCACTGTCCTAAAAAATATTCAACGGCGAGCCGCGGGATGGCCACCCCTGTGGTAAATAATTCAAGAAGTGTTGTAACAATATAAATATTTAATGAGTTATCAGTTGTCAGTTAGGAATAAAAATGAACTTAACAATAATTCAAAATCACCCATCTTTCTAAGTTCTGTTTATTCTATCGATGAAATGAGCAGGTATTCGTCGAACGTAATAAAAATGCCGATGTTCTAAAAGAAGGCCCGAATTGAAATGTTTTCTTAAATATCATTTGTCAACTGACTGTAGACCAAAACTGTAACAGCTAGAAATTTGTAACAGTTATAGTCATAGTAAACTTTTGTTTTTTTAAATCTGAGGAATAAAATAAAATAAAAATGAAGAGCTCAAAAATAATGTCCTACTATAATTTTCCGAAATCACAAAGCATTCTACACAAGCAAGCTCAGTAATTGCTCATCTGAAACAAAAAAAAAATTGGTAATACTTTTAATTAATTTTACAAGTGAAATAAGTTCCATTACTAACTACATTACTTAATATAATTAGAAAAATTACTGAGGAATTAAAACTTTCAACTATTGTAAAAGAAGGATTAATAATTTATTTCTTTGGATGGCGCCATTTAAACGAAAAAGATTTTGAAATATACCAGGCGCGAGTAATAAATATAAAATCCGCTCTAAAATTACGATTCAAATCTTACCAAATGCCAAACAATTAGAGAATTTATGAGAAAGCGATGATGGAGAATTTGTAGATTTGAATATTAACGAAAAAAATATATATAATTGGCGATAAATTCTATTTCTAACGTATACAAAGTGGATATGTTATGAAAGTTGATGAAAATTTATTCCTTTATTTTCGCTTATATGTTTAGGTTTACAGGAGAGCCATTTCTCACCGTGAAGTGAGCGGACGTGTTTTCACCCCGCTCCTGATCCTAAACGGAATTTTTGATAAACGCTTTTGCTCGCTTTTTTCAAACCAACTTTTATTGTGCTCTATTATACATTCTAAACTGTTCAATATGAATTCCACATCAGCTGGGAATAATGAGGATTTTCCTCCATTGATTCCCCTCCTAGAGACTGACTCACCAGAAAGCCCGGCAGTGCAATCTGAAAACATTGACATGGACGATACAATTGTGAATATGCCTGCCCCACTTTTAAGAGAACTTACGGACGAGTATGTCCTGATCAATCAGGTACTACTCCGAAATGCTTGCAAATATAAACTAAGGCTCACTAAACGGCCTACACGATCCGAAAAATGAAAATGGACGATCCAGCTGCAGCCCAGCTTCATGCTGAAATGGCAGCACTCTATAAAATACTAGATGGAATAAAATTTGAATTTGGGATCTCCCTCTTTCAGATCCCATCTTTAAGCGAGATTGAGGAAAGGAGCCAAAGGGCTCAAATTGCTCGTGAGCTCTCGCCACACCATCGGCCCCAGCTCTCCCCATTTTGGATGACTCGGTCCTCAACTTGTCAAAGGATAATACAAAAGGGCGTAAAGATAAGCGACCCGCGGATGCCGACGGCTATCAAGCCCCAGCAAAACACCTAACAGCCAAACCGAGGAAACAGGTGATTAAAAACCCTATCACCCTCACCAACTCCTTCACAGCAGCCGGTAACATCAACTCAATTCCGGAGTTGAACGTTGAGACTGCCGTCTACGATCAGAGGCCACCTCCCATCTATTTCCAGCCGTAAAACGACTGGAATCACACATTAAGTATTCTGAAGACGGAAGTTCCGCTCATTCAATGTAAATTCACTGGACGCTTTATGAAGGTCCAAGTAAATAACGACGATGATTTTCGCAAGCTATCAAGATTCATGGAGGAAAAAGGGCTTAATTATAAATCTTACACCCTCAAGGAGGAGCGCCCCATTAAGGTGGTCATACGTGGCCTACCATCAACTACCAGCATCCCGGAAATCCAAGCCGAACTCACTGAGGAGGGATTTCAGATACTGAAGCTAACCAGGCTCTCCAAGTATAAGTCCCGCGAAACAATGCCGCTATTCTATGCGCAGGTGAAGAAAGGACAGCAATCGGATAGAATTTACGAGGTCTCCGAACTCTTGGGAGCCCAAGTTACTATCGAAGCTTACAGAGGACGCCCCGGCCCCAGCCAGTGTTGGAACTGCCAGGGGTATTTTCATTCTTCCGAGGTGTGTAGACTCCCGACCCGATGCGTCAGATGCGCGGGACCCCACAAGGCAGAAAATGCGACAGGCCAGCGGACCAACCTGCCAGATGCATCAACTGCGGCGGTGACCACGCTGCAAACTGGAGAGGATGCCCCAGATGCCCTGGAAAGAACCAGCGGAAAAGCCTCAGCAAAAAAGAAGCCCTTGCTGCCCAAACCACCACCAAGGCCAGTGACCCAAGAACTATCGTACGCCAGCTTAGCTGCAGGCAACCAGCGGCACGAACCAGCCACGCGTCGAACCCCGCCGCAGGGCCCGAACAGGAAACCCTCACCGCGGAACACCCAGGAGCCAACCACCGGTTACCCCGTTCCCGGAATGGAGCCACGCGCCATCCACGTGCCTCTCCCGATGCCCCAGGACACTACCTTTTCTGATACCAACTCTCCAGCTGCTCAAAACATCGACTGCTCTAAAATCATAGGAGAAATGTTAAAGTACATTCAGCAGGGCATGGACCCACGGTCCCTTGTCTCGGCATTTGAGTTGAGCCTGCCAAAACTCCGTCAAACGACCGATCACCATTCCAGGGCCTTAATCATATTTAAGGCCTATGTGGACATCCAGTGCAGTAACTATTAATGTTCAACGCCAACTTGGAATTTCTTAGGATTGCCACCTGGAATGCAAATGGATTGCGTTCCAAAATCAGTGAGGTAAGAGAATTTACATATGAGTATAACCTTGATGTTCTTTTGGTCCAGGAAACTAAATTAAGACCTGGAGAGACCCCACTGATCGCTAATTATCGATTCTATCGTTTTGATAGAGTCAATCTAAATTCCAATGTAAGCGGAGGCACCTGCATTTATGTTAAAAGTAGTATCAGGCACCATGAACTACCTGCTCCGCGCCTTAATTGCGCCGAGGTAGCCATGATTCAAATTAATCTTAATGATTTTCCCCCATCATCATCGCTTCGACTTACGTCGCACCTAGAAACCCAGGTGGATACCCGGTGGAGGACATTGACAGGATACTGAAATCTGGACCTAATGTGATCTTAGCTGGCGACCTGAACGCTTTCCACTCTAGTTGGAATTTCGGACGTTCAAACCAAAATGGTTTTAAATTGAACAGGTACCTGAATTTCCAAAGAGGATTGAAAGTCGTGACCCCCCCCCCAGACCAACTAGATTTGATATAGCTAATAACCGCGCGGGAAATGTCCTTGATTTTGGCATTTGTAAATTTATTCCTTTTAATTGTGAAGTCGAGGTGATTAACGAACTTGATTCGGATCACCTACCAGTTTTGTTTACCTTTGAAACCAGCGTGGAATCACTGAAAGGTCCGGACCAGCTTTTGACCAATTGGGAGGACTTCAGCTACGTGCTAAGCACTAAGCCCCTCCCCATCTACATTTAAGCGAACCCGCTGACGCCGATAGCCTCATTGCAGACCTAGAACTCTCACTGCAAGGAGCTCTTAGTGAATCATCTAAACCAAAATTTAAACCTCCACCTGTAAGGTTTCCAAGCGAGATTAAAAATGAGATTAGATATAAAAATGCACTACGCCGGTTCTGGCAGGAATCTAGGGATCCAAACGCCAGAGCCGATTATTTTAGACAGATAGCTGTTGTTAGGACCATGACTAAGAAATTCTCTCAGCAACGATGGGAACACACCATAGAGGCCATGACGCCTCAAACAACACTATTTAGACGTACGTCCTTGTTGCGTAAACCATTTACCAACATCCCACCACACTTATACGCTCCAATGGATCCTTTGCTTATGCACCTGAGGAGAAAGCCGAGCTTTTAGTTGATAGCCTACAACTTCAGTTCGAAACGAACCACGACGTCGAAGATCCCTAACTTCTTCAGACGCACCAACACAGAAGTAGCAGACTTCCTCCAACAACCACACATAAATGATATCAGTCAGGTCAGTCCAGCGGAAGTCTGTGAATTCATCAAGAAAATTAAACCCAACAAGTCTCCTGGGATTGATCGCATTAGCAATCGCATGCTTAAATCTCTGCCGTACACGTACGTGATACTGATCACTTATTTGATTAATTTTCTAATCGATAAGTGTTATTTCCCACAGAGCTGGAAAACTGCCGTAGTCATCCCTATTCCAAAACCTGATAGTAATAGGGCCTACTCCCAAAATTACCGTCCAATCTCACTACTCAGTGGAGTGAGTAAAATATTCGAATATTCGATTCTTAAACGCCTGGATCAGCACTGCACAGACCATAATATTCTCATCCCTGAGCAATTTGGGTTCAGAACCCAACTCAGCACTACTCACCAGCTCTTACGTGTTAATGAGCTGATCCATGATGGCTTTATCAATCGTAAATCTACGGGAATATTATTTCTGGACGTAGCCAAAGCCTTTGATAAAATTTGGCATAATGGCTTATTACTCAAGCTCATGCGACTTGAATTTTCGCCCCAGTTCATTAAAATTATTCACTCGTATCTCACTTTGCGTAATTTCAGAGTGCGAGTGGGAGGGACCATTTCTAGCGATCATCCAATCAGGAGCGGGGTACCGCAGGGTTCACTGCTCGGTCCCTAGATTGTTTTAATCTCTGTGAACGATATTCCTAAGCCAGAGTTCTGTAAACTGGCCATGTTCGCAGATGACACAGCGATTATTGCACAGCACAAATCACCAAACTCCGTCGTTGCTTTGCTTAATAATTACATCCCTCGCTTGGAAAGTTGGTTGACCACCTGGAAAATCAAAGTTAATCCCACCAAAAGTGCGTGCCTTCTGTTTACACATAAAAAGAACATTGGTTCTATTTTGAATGTCACCCTTTTTGGCCAGCAAGTCCCCTGGGTTACTGAATATAAGTACCTGGGGTTAGTTTTTGACTCCAAATTAACCTTCAACACCCACTTTGCTAAAGTAGTTGCCAAAGCAACTGCTGCTAGCGTGAAGCTAAAGAGCCTAATTTCTCGAAAGAGCAGGCTTGCGATCAGACACAAGGTTCTACTCTATAAGTCTATCCTTCGACCAATTCTCTTATATGGATGTCCTATTTGGGCGTCCTCCTCCATCGCTAATCTCAAGAAGCTCCAAGTTTTTCAAAATAAACAGGTAGCTATGATAGTTAACGCCCCGTGGTTTGTTAGAAGGAAGCAACTCCACAGAGATCTGAATATAGAACCCATTATGGACTATATCTTCAAAATTTCCAAATCTTTTCATTCAAAATGCCCTCAGATACGTAACGAAGCGATCAGGCAAATACCTGTATACCATCCAGGTGTGGCTAGCTCCAGGAAGAGACCCAGAGCCATCTATGATCAGCAATGGGAATCTTTCCCGGCATTGAAAAGGCGTTGTGGATTTTATCCTACAACCGCCGATTCTACCGCTGTGGCTGATGCCTAGTCACCCCGATCACTTCAAGCGAATCTGAGCTGCTACTTTTGGCATTTAAATCTTAACTTGTTTATTTGCTACGATGTGCAACCTAATTTAGAGCATGGCTACCTGACTTTAAATTGCTTAATTTAAAATTTTCTCTCTTAACTTCACTTTTAGTCTATTTTATTTAATTCCTAACTTTTACCAAATTGTTGTTAAATCCTTACAATAACTTATTCTCATTGATGCATTTAACAGCCAATGGCTGACCTCTGTTTTGTTTACATTTTACCAGCTAAGTCTGTTCTCAGTAATCTCTTTAATTTTTTGTTCATTTTATTAGTCATAAATTTTCTTAACTCAATAGCTTTTCTATTACTGCACTGGTATCATCCCTCATTTATTAACACATCTTTTTACTTTTTATTATAAGTATTTAAATAAAAATTGTATTTTTCCTAGCTGGCTAGGTTTTTCCAATTGTAAACCTGACTGACTGATGGCGCCATCTGTTGACGTATTAGTCAGGCTAACCTCAAGTCCTTTTTTTTTTTGTATGTTTTTTTTTTTTTTGCCTAATGTTCCATTTTATGCATGTAAGCATGCTATTTTTTTTTATATTATTTTATTTTCTAAAATCGTTTGATTTTAATTTTAACCTTTAATTTTTTTTTTTTGGGCATCGCCAACGGACTCCTAATTGTACCGATAGCTTTTGCTTTTCGATCTCTTGCTTTAATTGTTCTCAAGCAAGAGATGTTTTTCCTAAATTTCAATAGTTTTAATCTTTTATTTATTAATATTCTATAATTCAAGCAACTTCATTTTGTGCAGATTTTCTAACTAAATTAAGATGTGGTTCTTAAAACCACAAAGGTATCGTGGTTCTTAAAACCACAAAGGAACAGGATTTTATTATTAATGGATAAAATACACTCATGTCCATAAATTAAGAATAATGAAGTTCAGGCAAAAAAAAGAGACAGAAGCAAAAACAAATTTGGCTTATTTGTAAAGTCTATTTATTAAAAAAAAAAGGTAAAAGAGCAAAAAAGATGCTATATGTTTTATATAATTAATAAAAATTGCGATTTTTTACTCCATGGAGCAAATTTTAAAAAAGAACCTATTTACAAAAAACAGTATAACATGGTTAGAATGATGGTTAATATGGAGTATGTCTCCCGGACGATGCAATACAGGCCTTACAGCGCCTAGGCATGCTGTGTATCAAATTATCAATCTGATCTTGGGAATATTACACCACTCATCAAGCAATGCCTTCCGAAGTTCCGGTTGACAGGTGGGAGGGGTTGACGGGCTGCAATTCGTCGGCCAAGCATATCCTATCCCTCTATTGGATTCAAGTCCGGTGAGTATGCTGGCCAATTCATACGGGTGATATCCTCAATTGAAGGCATTCGTCTACAATGTTTGCACGGTGAGGACGGACGCTGTCAACCATAAACAGAAATTCAGCACCCATGGCGCCCCGAAATAAACGTACATGTTGTTCCAGATTGACATCCCGATAGATGTGGCCTGTCATCGTTACACTCTGAACATGCAGGTCAGTTCTGGAACAAAGAATAATTCCTCCCCAAACGAGCCATCCTGCACCACCATAACGGTGTCGTTCAATGGTGTTCTTTTGGTGGTAACGGGTACCTGGCGCTCTCCATATGTAAGTCCGGCGAGAATCAGACAGCAAACTAAACCTGAACTCGTCGGAAAACATCACACAAGACCACTGTTGCGGTGTCCACAATGCAAGCTCTCTACTCCAGGTTAATCGCAGGCGACAGTGAGTTACGGTAAGTGGAACACATCTGACAGGCATACGAGCATATAGACTAATGTGCCCTAAGCGTCTGTACACTGTCTGCCTTGAAGCTGTCGTACCGGTAGCTGAAGAGAGCTGATGAGACAGGTCTGATGCTGTGCTCCGTCTGTTTCTTTTGGCAGTAACTGCTAAATACCGGTCCTCATTCGGCGTTGCAACTCGGGGGTGACCTGTACTGTAACATCTACTCACATTACCATCATCTTGGAATCGTTGCCAAAGCCTGGAGATGACACTCTGGGCGATTCAAGTTCCTCGGATACTTCCAACTGGGTACGTCCACATTCCAGTCGTCTGATAATTCTACCACGTAAACAATCATCCAAATGCTTCCTTTGTGCCATAACTATGCGGTTATTGCACTGAAAGGCTTTTAAAGCGCTTGTGAACAATTTTACTTCTTTGCCACCATTCTTATATACCCCTCTCTTACACTCTCGTCATTGTGACGTACTATCCGCGCCATCTGGTGGTTTCCTGTAATTTGCATATTCTTCTTCAAGATGTGTGTGATAATTCTACACGTGAAATTTTTATTTTAGAGTTCAATTTCTGTGTGATTCTGAATTATCCTTAATTTATGGACATGAGTGTAGTACAAAAGTTCATGCGTTATTATTTTGTTGTAGGGATGGCTTATTTGGTTTTGGAATCATTGTGGAAATAGTATCCGTAGGGATTGAAAATAAAAAAGAAACTGTTTCTAAAGCTGTAAGAGTGAAGAAACAAATATCGCACTAGTAAAATAAATATTTTTTTAATGATTTCGTTTTTTTATTTCGCTTATATTTATGTATTTTTCTAAATTTCTTTTTTAATGTTATATATTGGTCTTGCAAGCCACTTTGGAAATGCATTAAAGTCCGCGGCCCTCATATAAAATTATATATCCCTATATTAGATTTAGACCCATTATAGACATTTTTTGAATTGAAAAATTTAAACATAATGATTTATTATTTTTGTGTTTACTATTATTCTCACATGTAAAGGTAGATAATGTAACAATAATACTAAACGCACATTGTAAAGAAATATATAACACCAAAAATGAAATATAAAAAATATATATATATAAATGAAATCATTAAAAAATAGTTATTTTACTAGTGCGATATTTGTTTCTGCACTCTTTCACTTAGCTCTTGTAAATTGATCTCAATTTGGGTATTTGCCTATCGTAATGAGTGTTCAGTCCGTTATGTTTCAGCATGTTTTGTATTTGATCAATTTCCTTTTCAAAAAAAAAAAAAAAAAAGATTCAAAAGGTGCAAGTTGGATTAAGCGTCTGGTTTGCTCTGCTATCAACAATTAACTATGCGTATCTAGGGATGGTCACTGAGGTCACTTAAAGTGAAACATAGAACCTGTTATATTAGATGTTCCAAGATTTGCACCTTATGAGTTCCCAAAATACAATTTAATTATTCTGCGAACTCATAACTGTAAACATAAATAAAACTAGTAGTATCTATCCTATATTCGTAAGAATATTATTTTAAAATCAAAGTTAATTTCTTTTTATAATTTCGGCAGTTAATTTTTGAATATACGGATGCACACATAAAGTATTTTTAATACAATGGTTTCCACAACTTTAGCCATTATAAAATAAATATATTTTGTAAAAGCATGATGAATCTCACTGGCCGCAAAAATATTCAAGGAGGGGCCGCGGGTTGGCCACCACTGGTCTAATATATGGATCAAATTTAAATACTGACTTCTTAGACATAATGTTGAAATTTGGAATCAACATAATTTCATTTTGTATACATATTGAAAACAATCGCCTCCAAATTCAAATTACTAATAAAGACAAAAATTTGTTCTGTCCGCTACAATTAAAAATCGAGTTAAAGGTTATAAACAAGATCACTGTGAAATAATCACCTCCATGCCAGGTTTGGATTTTGAGCTGAGCGGACGTGTGTTTTCCTCTCTCTCAAACCGGTTTTCTAACGTTTCACTGCCGATTGATATGTGAAGTTTTTGGATCTCGTATGGAAAAAACCAGACCTCTATGCCGCTCAATGAAGCAAATGGAGAAATTGGTGGGAACGACGTCAATATGACGGAGTCCACACCTCTATCTCCAGAAAACAGTCTCCCCCGAGATTACCTCGAATTTGCTCTCTCTGAAACCTACCAGACCAGCCTCGCCTTCGAGCTAAATAGTCACTGACGACTTTATCTTCGAAAATAAACAAATTATGGACCATATCAACAACTGAAGTACTTTGAAATCCAACTTCAGTTCAATCCTGATAACGACAAAACTGCGAACATCCAAGCAGGCCTTCTCACAGCCTCGCAAGAAATCGATTCAATCGAACTGGCGCCAATGCCCCCGATTCCCACAAAGGAATCAGAATAATCTATCTTCTATCAAACCTAATGCACCATCTGTGCAGAAAAAAACAAAATACAATAATTAATTCCCTTCAAAAACAAAATGTTCCCAGGACTCAGCCATTTCCACGCAGAGTTTCAAACAATTCTACCTAGGCAGACATTATTACCGCCCGAACAAACCATCAAGCGCCGCCCATCATTATACCACAAGTGCCGCCCATCATTATACCACAAGTTCCGCCCATCACTGCAGCTAAAAATGCACCGCTTAGCGAATCTGCGCTCCAGCTCTTTAAAATGCTCTAGTTTTCATGAATGATCCCACCATAGACTTCGACCAACTGCTCGACGCAGTTACGCATGCACTTCCAGCACTCGAAGCGACGGACGACCATCACATGAAAACAGTTATACTGCTTAAGCATTACAACTACCTAAACCAGAACCATATTGTTTAGTACACCCAATAGGAGAAATTTACAGAACCTGCACTCTCTCCGAATAGGATGCTGGAACGCGTGCAGCCTCCGTCGACAATTTGACGAGGTTATTCAATTTGTCACTGACCATGATATTGATATTTTCCTTATCCAAGAAACCTTTTTGCAGCTGGGTCAAACTCCAAATATCCCAAATTTCACTCTTTACAAGAACGACAAGATTTCTATTAATTCTAGGCGTACTTCAGGTGGAACCTGTATCTACGTTAAAAAGGCACTGGTTCATTACCAAATTCCAACTCCTGAACTTGAATCCACAGAAGCTACTATCATCAATCTTAATATCGGAAACAAAAAATCAAATTACGCTTATTTCATTTTACTGTAAAACACAGATTTAACACTAATGACATTAATAAACTTCTTAATGTGAATCGCAATGTAATAATCACCGGCGACTTCAACGCAACACATGCAGAGTGGAATAATGTCAAAAGCAACCAAAGGGTATCCAGCTCAACAAATTTCTTACCACGAAACAAAATCTAAAAATCATCGCGCCAAATTCACCGACAAGATTTAGCCCAAGTACTCCGCATACAGTTAATATTCTTGACTTCGCAATTTTTCAGAATATTCCATACAACGCAAATACTAATGTTCTCATTGAATTAAACTCCGACCATCTTCCCATCATCATTGATGTTGAAATGAGCAAACCACCACACACATCACCACATAACTTCAATACCAATTGGCAGGATTATAATTATCACCTCCAAAACACTGATTTAAATTCCTTCACAATTGACTCAAAAAGAATCCGCAGACAAAGCAATCCAAAACTTCACCAATGCTATGCACACAGCGTACGACAAAGCTTCTAAACCACAACACTTTCATTCACACATCAACTCCGCCGGAAATTAAAAGTAAAATTAAGGAAAGAAACCGCACCCATAAACTCTGGCAACGTACGAGAGACCTTACTTTAAAAACTGAATTTAAAAATCTAAATTGCGAAATTAAAGATCTTATTTCTATCCACAAAAGCACTGCTTGGGAAAACTTCACTGATTCGTTAAATGACAACACCAAAAATTGTGGGGGAAAAGTTAAATCTATGAGGAAATCTCTCCAAAACATTCCACCGCTCGAAACGCCAACAGATTAGCGGTTTCCCCTGCCGAAAAGGCCGAGGCAATCGCCGACTGATGGAAGCTCAATTTGGGCAAAATTCCAACATGAGCCACTCGTTCACAAACAATCTTATTAGTTCCGAAACCAATAAATACCTTAATACTCCGCATGTCAACTATAACTTCTGCATCTCCGCACAGGAAATAGTTAACTTTATTAAAAACTTAAGTACCAAAAGCTACAGGCTTTGATAAAATTAACAATAATATGATCAAGCATCTTCCGTTAAAATTCATCTATTGGTTAATCGTCATTCTCAACGATATGCTTAATATTTCTTACTTCCCCGAGGCTTTGAAAATTGCCATTATTACTCCCGTTCATAAACCAGGCACAAATCCTTCTTTACCAGTTAACTACAGGCCAATTTCTCTCGTTAGTAACCTCAGCAAGATTTACGAATTTGCGATCTTAAATCGGATTAAAGAATTTTGTGACAACACCAATATTTTAATCCCCGAACAATTCGGCTTCAAAAAAAACTTAAGCACCACACATAAGCTGTTCAGGGTCACTGAGTTAATAAATCATGACTTCAGCCCACGAAGTTTAACCGGTGTACTATGTCAACGATGACGACGATTTCCGTAAACTGACCAAGTTTATGGATGACCGGGAGCTTGATTACAAAAGCTATACCCTAAAGGAACAGCGCCCCATCAAAATAGTCATCAGGAGACTGCCCGCATTCACCAGTACCAGTGCCATCACCGAAGAAGACTTTGGGGTACTTAAGATCTCCCGCCTCTCAAGTTCAAGACCAGGGAGCCAATGCAGCTGTTCTACGCACAGCTCAATAAAACATTGCAGACCGTGTCCAGGGCAAGTTTACCATGTCACCGAGCTTCTTGGAACTCAGGTTACCATCGAGGCCTGCCGAGGACGCCCTGGCCCCAGTCAATGCTGGAACTGCCAGGGATACTTCCACTCCTCGGAGGTATGCAGACTACCAACCAGGCGTGTGCGTTGTGCGAGTCCGCATAAGGCTGAAAACTGTCAGCTACCTAATGACCAGCCTGCCAAATGCATCAACTGCGGTGGAAACCACGCCGCCAATTGGAGGGGCTGTCCCAGATGCCCTGGAACCAAAAATAGGAAGCCTCTCAGCAAAAATAAGAAAAAGGCTGTGATACCTGCACCTGCGCCCAGGCCTGTGTCAAGTGACCTGTCCTATGCCAGATTAGCCGCTGGTTATCCCAGAAACGTGGCTCCTCAGCAACCCCCTACATCCTGAACCGGCACGCGCCATGTGGAAAAATGACACCCCGCAGTGTCCTCAACCGCAGACCGCTCCTGTCTCCCCCGTAACTGCTCTTCCGGCACGCGTCAACCACGCGCCACCGAGAACGTCTCCTGCTCCTGCCCGACAGCAAACCGACGATTCCGACTGCTCGATACTAATCGGGCAGTTATTGAAGTACATGCAACAAGGCATGGATGGCTCCACTCTCGCGCAAGCGTTCCGTGACTGCCTGCCTCAACTAAGATGTGAAACAGACTCTCACACCAGGGCCCTTCTCATCTTTGAAACGTATGAGAATATCGTGAAAGAGAGCACCCCCTATTAATGTTCAACACCCACTTGGAACTTCTCATTATTGTCACCTCGAACGCTAATGGATTGCGTTCCAAAATTAACGAGGTAAGAGAATTTACTTATGAGTATAACCTTGATGTTCTTTTGGTCCAGGAAACTAAATTAAGACCTGGAGAGACCCCACTGATCGCTAATTATCGATTTTATCGTTTTGATAGAATCAGCCTAAATTCTAATGTAAGCGGAGGCACCTGCATTTATGTGAAAAGTAGCATCAGTCACCATGAACTACCTGCTCCGCGCCTTAATTGCGCCGAGGTAGCCATGTTTCAAATTAATCTCAATGATTTTCCCCCAATCATCATCGCTTCGACTTACGTCGCACCTCATAACCCAGGTGGATACCCGGTGGAGGACATAGATTATTACAGGCAAATGGCCATAGTTAGATTGAAGACTAGGGAATTCTCTCAGCAACGATGGGAACATACCATAGAGGCCATGGCGCCTCAAACAACACTATTTAGACGAACGTCTTTGTTGCGTAAACCATTTACCAACATCCCACCACTAATACGCGCCAACGGATCTTCTGCTTACGCACCTGAGGAGAAATCCGAGCTTTTAGCTGATAGCCTACAACTTCAGTTTGAAACTAATCACGACGTTGAAGATCCAACTTTCTTCAGTCGTACTAACACCACAGTAGCAGACTTCCTACAACAACCACACGTAAATGATATCAGTAAGGTCAGTCCAGCGGAAGTCTGTAAATTTATTAGGAAAATTAAACCCAATAAGTCTCCTGGGATTGATCGCATTAGTAATCGCATGCTCAAATCGCTTCCGTATACCTACGTGATACTGATCACTTATCTGATTAATTTCTTAATCGATAAGTGTTATTTTCCTCAAAGCTGGAAAACCGCCGTAGTTATTCCTATTCCAAAACCTGATAGCAATAGGGCCTACTCCCAAAATTACCGTCCAATCTCACTACTTAGTGGAGTGAGTAAAATATTCGAATATTCGATTCTTAAACGCCTGGATCAGCACTGCACAAATCATAACATCCTCATTCCTGAGCAATTTGGGTTCAGAACTCAGTACTTCTCACGAGCTCTTGCGTGTTAACGAGCTGATCCATGATGGCTTTATCAATCGTAAATCTACGGGAATATTATTTCTGGACGAGCCAAAGCCTTCGATAAAATTTGGCATAATGGCTTATTACTCAAGCTCTGGCGACTTGAATTTTCGCCCCAGTTTATTAAAATTATTCACTCGTATCTCACTTTGCGTAATTTCAGAGTGCGAGTGGGAGGGACCATTTCAAGCGATCATCCAATCTGGAGCGGGGTACCACAGGGTTCACTGCTCGGTCCCAGATTGTTTCTAATCTCTGTGAACGACATTCCTAAGCCAGAGTTCTGTAAACTGGTCATGTTCGCAGATGACACAGCGATAATTGCACAGCACAAAACACCAAACTCCGTCGTTGCTTTGCTTAATAATTACATTCTACGCTTGGAAAGTTGGTTGACCATTTGTAAGATTAAAGTTAATCCTACCAAAAGTGCGTGCCTCCTGTTTACACGTAAAAGGAACATTGGTTCTATTTTTGAATGTCACCCTTTTCGGCCAGCCAGTCTCCTGGGTTACTGAGTACAATTACCTGGGGTTAAGTTTTGACTCAAAATTATCTTTTAACACCCATTTTACCAAAGTAGTTGCAAAAGCAACTGCTGCTAGCGTTAAGTTAAAAAACCTTATTTCTCGAAAGAGCAGGCTAGCGATCAGACACAAGGTTTTACTCTATAAATCAATCCTTCGACCAATTCTCTTATATGGATGTCCTATTTGGGCGTCCTCCTCAACCGCAAATCTTAAGAAGCTTCAAGTTTTTCAAAATAAACAGATAGCTATGATAGTCAACGCCTCGTGGTTTGTTCGAAGGAAGCAACTCCACAGAGACCTAGATATAGATCCCATTATGGATTATATTTTCAAAATCTTTTCACTCAAAATGCCCTCAGATCCGTAACGAAGCGATCAGGCAAATACCTGTATACCATTCAGGTGTGGCTAGCTCCAGGAAGAGACCTAGAGATATCTATGATACGCACTGGGAATCTTTCCTGGTATTGAAAAGGCGTTGTGGAATTTATCCTGCAGCAGAAGTTTTCATGGTTTCGTAACGGTTATACTTTAACTCCTTTTAATTGGCACAGTTTTTATTTTTAAATTTTTGTGAACTATTATTTAAAATTTTGTATTTACTAACCTTTTTACTCCTGTAAATTCTCTCCGAGCATCGGTTCGTTTAATATTCTTTCTTTAGCTCATCTTTGGATTTTACATCATGTTTTTAATAATAAATATTGATATGGAGGTACGGGAAATTCCCTGGTACTCCAACTAAACACCTACCGTTACGTTTATAATCACCTCTATATGTGAGCGTGATCTGTTTTATGGAGCAGATTATACAGATGAAGCCTCTATCTTTTTATACTATGTAGTACACGGGTGGCCAACCCAAATGATCTTGCGGGCCACTTTGGAAATGCATCATAACTCCGCGGGCAGCATATAAAATTATATATCCCCATCTTAGATTTAGACTCATTATAGATATTACATTTTACTTTTTATAGTCATTAAAAGTGGGTGAAATAATCGTTATTCATAAGATACAAGTGAAAATATCAAAAATTTGAAAGAGTTTAAATACTTATTATATACAACTTAAGTGTGTTTAGAGTGGCCGCAATAACACACATTACATATTAAGAACACAATTTTTGCTTTAAGTGGAAAGTACTCTTAGCACTAGACTGAAATTTACGAGGGTATGAATGATTTCCCCCCTCGTGAGCAGCTAGAACTGCAGCGCTAGATTTATTGTCTAAATACTCATCCCTTTTGGTATTCGAGCAATGACGCCTATATGGGTAACCTAGTACTGAAGTTTTATCTCTAAATGAATAATCTTCTATATGGGCCTGAATGGCCGAGTGGCTAGCGCTCAGGCGCTCGGTACCATAGGTTTTCGGGTTCGAGTCCTGGCGGTGCCATGGTTGTTTGTAGTGGTTCGGAATCAACTTTAAACCCTAGGTTCCGCTCTAACATGAGCGTGGTGGGGGTATTGTTACTCCGAGTCCGTAGTTTATCTTCAAGCTACACGCACCTCCTAGGTAGTACTAAGTGAGTAACGTCTGTGCAGCGTTTGCCTTAAGGAATCGAAGGCAACTGTCTAAGTGTTTACCAGCTGCATTAGACAAAAAATAAATAATCTTTTACATTAGAATTTTTTGGATTAGCCAATATTAACGATTATTCTCTGCAATTTACCTCATCCCTTAGAAACTGAAGAAAAAGAGAAATGTCAAATAATTCATATGCTTTGCGTTGTCAATTAAAATTAAAATTTAATTCTTCTGTTAACTTTAGTGGAATTACTGGGCACAATAAATTGCTATAAATTCCTTCAGACAAGCCTAATGATTGCAGTGTTTTTACTTGAATTTCTATCGCAGCATACATTTTTCTGAACTCTAATACATTGTGACATTACTTAATTGGATCTATTAACTAAAGTTTATACACATGTGATGACATAATTATGATCACATTTTTTTTAACAGTTGTATGGATACGTCATAATTTTGAACTGTAAGCCAAAGTCCCAATACTTGCACTTAGCGCAACTCCTTTTAAATAGGTTATTAGATATGTAATTTTTTCAATTTTTTTTTTTTAATGTTGTTGTTGTCGTGTCCCCTCATGGGAGGATGGGTGCAGCTTCTGTTCGTATGGAGCACCCGTAGGTAGAAGTCTGACTTCTGCTCCGTGACGCTCTTACGGTCATAGGAGACTGGGACCTACGGCTTAAAGTGTATTCCGGATCACTACAAACATCCATGGCACCGCCGGGACTCGAACCAAAAAATGTGGAACCGAGCGCTAGACACTCGGCCATTCAGGTCCCAAATTTGTGAATTTTTTTTTAATGAATCATTATTATGAATCGCAACATCAAAGAATTTCAAAAATCAAAAAAAAAAGGCTACATTCACCATAAAAGTTTGCATATTTAATTTTGGAACCTTAACAAATTTTTAGTTTCGCTCCCTAAAAGAAGTATTATCCATATTAGACGCAAATTGAGTTGAATTATCTATATTTTTCTCGTCATTGTCCTGCCTACTTCAATAATGCCTTGCGGTTTATCATACAAAGTTACTAATATGTTTCAGTTTCCATTCATCATTTCTTTTTCTAAATACACATTATTAACGATTTTATCCAGAATGAAAATTCCTTCCAGAATTTGGTAGAATTGAATAATTTGGGGTTGAGAGCTTTCCAGTCATTTATTATTCTCTAGCGACATTTTGATGAATTTTTGCCACTACGTAAAAACATAAAATAAATTTTACACCAAAATATACATAATCATATTTGCAATCATAAAATCTTTACAGAAAGTGAACTCATCACCAACTCAAAACCTTAGAATTTTTAATTTTGTCCGGAAAATGGCTCAAGGAGGACCGCGGGTTGGCCACCCCCTGCTCTATTGTTTCACACTGTTTAGATAAGTTCCTGTTTTCTAAAGTTCTTCATATCAATTATAGATGACTTTTTGTTGAATTTCAATCTTGATTAAAAAATAAAAAACGTGTCTCTTTCCCATAAACTTGCAAATATGTGTTATGCAGAAAAGAAATTCAATTCTCAATTCAGTATACTTTAATGGTTAAATACATCATGCCCCTTATTCTCCACTCTGTTCGTGTTAAATGCTTTAAAAGAAAAAAATCCTCAGTAGAATAAAACAAATTTATTCAACTTTTAACAACAATAAGTACATAGAAATCAATTAAAACATAGTGCATACACTTTCGTTACGAATACAGCAGGCAAATTAAATACTATAAGATCATATTGTACTCCAAATTATCAAGAAATAAAAAAAATATATTTTTGAAAAATTCTGAGTGTAAATGTTTATAGTTCTGTTATACTACATAATTCATAAAAAAAAAAGAAAATACATTTTAAACAATTTCTAAATAATGTTGTTAATTAACTTTTCCTGCACTTTTTTTTTCTGAAATTTATTGAATTTTATCAAGTTTTCCATTACCTAGATAAATTCAAATATGTACTCGCTTTCATGGATATAAGCAAAGAAATTTTTATAGATTTCAAAAGTGAAATTTTTGTGTATGTACGTTATAAAAATTTAAAAACTAGATAAAATGTATTGTATTTTAGATAAAAAAAAAAAAAAAAAGGGGGTGAAGACAAGATTTTATGTATGTTGCATTATTTTTTATTGTTTTAGCATTTAATTTCTTTCTTCTGTATTCTACAGACGTTACATAATTGTAAATACTGAAAAGAATACATTTTAATTACATTGGACACACAAGTAATCCATTACATTAGACACACAAGGAAAGAATACATTTTACAAAGAATATATTATCACGGAAAAGAATGAAGGAAAGAATCCATTACACTGGGCACACAAGGAAAGAATACATTATCCGGGAAAAGAATGATGGAAAGAATACATAATCCCGACAACTTTCACATAATACACAATCCCGGCTTAGAAATTAATTTTGAATAATCATTCTAATGTTTTTTTCCCAATAAAACAATCTTGATAAATGCATAAAATAAAATTATGTATATTCTATATGATAAATTCAGTTTTTTTTTTTTTGTCTTTTCGCAAAAATGATAATGAATGAACTAAATTCTATTATATAATACACAATAACTATAAGAACATATTATAAGAAAAATTTCAACTAAATGTTTTCCATATTTTTAATTTAATATTTATGAACATTTGGTATTGATCTCGACCATTTTCTGAAGGCAACTGCAATTGGAGTGTCTTTTTACTTATGAAATCTGTTTGTTTAATTTTATATTTAACAAAATAAAGTAAAATTTTAGATGCTTGGTTATATGAAATAGTGTTTATTAGCTTCATATTTGTTGTTTAATGTCAAAAAGCATGTAATTTAATTGAATAAAAATGAATCAAACAACTTAAAATCTTTTATCTTGCCCACATGCATTTACAAGATAAAAGCAAAATTTAAATAAAACTTTTTCAATGTTCGAACGTATATAAGAATTAAAAAATAATGCAAAATCTTTTTTAAATCTGAAAAAAATTTTTACTAATACTGAACATTTTTTCTTTTTTATTTTGCTAGCAGAAATAAAAGAATATTCAAAATGTAAATAAAGGATAATAATAAAAGTAAAGTAAAAAAAAAAAAAAATTTAATTAAAATTTGGGGTGCTTTTCTTCTTTTTCTATTTTTGGCACAGGATAATTTAAATAATAAATCTTATATCTTATTTCTTTACATTATATCACTTCAAAGTAGCCTTTGACATTACAAAATAGTTTTTTAAAGTAAATTTTGCAGTACAACTTTCATTCGGTTTCGAAGCAACGTAATTATAAATTTTACGAAATAAATGAAAGTAATCATTCAAGTAAATCTGACTCACATAGTCAGGCTAACTGGACTATAATAGTTAGCCTGACTATCAGAAACTCATAGTCAGACCGATAATTGACTGACTCACTGACTTAGTTTCTCAAGAAACTGACTCACATAGAAGACTAACCTAGATTTCCCTGAAGAAATTTTATCTTACATTACTATGATAAATAATAATAAAACTTAAGAATAAATTGAATAGCACGTGGGAAAAAAAATGTTGCACGCTATTTTGCAGCTTTAATTTAATACATTAAACTATGGAACCAAGTAAGAAAATAAGCTGCTCATGTTCTTCCTTTATAAAATTAACGAGCAAACGCTCTATATTTTCTCCACGCCGATCTAGCTGTTTAATGAAGGCTTGATTTAAATCATGTTTTGAAATTGCTTTCACTATATCAGAATCATTTTCGCGAAGTATTACTTCAGGTAAAAGCTGTAAGAATACTATATCACATTCATGTGAAACTAATTTTTTTACCTCATCTAATATAGTATCATTTATAATATAGTTAAAAATTTTGGGAAGATAAAAGTCTTATCTTCTTCAATTTTTTTAACAATCATTTGAAGTGTCTCCTGTTCATTTTCCATATCATACTGCATTAGGACAAGCAAAAAACCTAAACTCAAATTAGTATATGAATCAATTACATTTTGCCTCAACTTAGATAACTTACGCAATACATAAATGGAATATTGCAAAACTTCCTTACTATAATTACAGCTCATAAAATACAAAAACCGTTCGGGACATTTGTTCATCATAGGCTTTAATGCTGAACAATAAAAATGATGTTGGTAAAGAAAAGATAGCATCAAAAGAATTAAAAGGCAATCCTTAAAATTTTTAAGCAAAAATGACAGCTTGCCATTTGTATAGAGAGTTTAGTTTTAAGGTCAAAGCTATGGGCATTTTGTCGTTTAATTTCTAAGGTTTCCAAGAGCTTTTGGTATGCGCGTTCATGGAACAAAAAGTTTATTATTAATTCGTCAAAAATAGGCCATGATTTTATACTGATTCTATCGCAAATGTTGCGAAATTTTGCGAAACAGTCATTTTTTTTTCAGTATCATCAAACAATCCACAACTTTATGGAATGAAGAAGCAAGATTGAAATAAGCGTCTGGATGGGCTGAGCTGCTGACGATGATGTACCTAATAAAAAGAGAAATAATAAAAATAATAAATAATCCTTACAGAATTCAAGCAATAATTTTTAAATAGAATCTATCTATATATAATCCCAAAATCTATGTGTGTATGTGTGTCCACCTAAAAGAGGTAACAATTTACATCCAAATTTCACTAAAATTGGCAGGGATACTTCTAACACAAAACTTAGATCAACTGGAAAAAAAATTTCAAAATTGGATAAATATTCATTAAGAAATTAATCTATTGGGCTTTAAGCCAATTTGGTGAATTTTCGTGATTGGCGAATTTTTCATGATTGACATTATATTTTAAGATGTTGAATTGTTCATAAACAAATTCAAATCGTGTTTCTCCTTAGGCGTGGGGGCCAACACAATGTGGGAACGCCATAAGTAAGCGAACCTGTGATTTATCAAAGATCAACTCTTATTTCTAGGAAGATCCTTTCACAGGTTCACCTACGAAAACCTTGTTACAAATTTTACTTCTCCCAAATGATCAAGTTTGGTCATCTTTCCGGCACTTTCGGCTCGACCACGAAGACTAATCCGAGAGTCAGTTCGAAGACCTGATTAAATCATTCAACCCAAATTATTTTGGACAAATATGGCTTTTAAAATTTTGTAATATACATGTTAACAGTGATCCCTTAACCTATTCCAAATTATGTAATCAAAATTTCAAAGAAATTTCTTGAAAAATGTCCTCGGATTCGCAATGAGTTAATTCGGCGCCTTCCAACTTATCATCCTGGTGTGAAAAGTTCACAAAAAAGGCCCAGAGTCATCTATGACGTCTCCTATGAGTGTTTCCCAAAAGTAAAGAGACACCACGGCTGTTATTCTCAGCAAGAGCAAGCGAACTCAGGCAGGTAACGGAGTGGATTTAAACGGCTAGCTGCTAAACGGCTAACGGTCCAGCTGCAATCGCTGTTCAGCTACTATGTGCACCTTAATTCTTTTCTGCCGACACTAGTAACCACAGTTTGGTTTATTTTTCTTTTTACCCCTTCATTTCTAGTAAATAAAAGGATTAGACATAAAAATATCAAAAAATAATAATAAAAAAAATATAAAAATAAAAATAAAAATACCAGAACTTTGATTCAGAGAACGGCCTTTCTTTAGGTGGGTGGGTGGGTTATATAAAGCTTTTTACCTTGCAGATTCATCAGCCCACACGTTCAGCAATCACAATTTTTAATCTCGAACTATTATTTTTGGCATCTACAACTGGTCCCCTAATTCTACCAAATTTTTAATTTCAATTTTAACTTTTTATTTTTTTATCTTACTTTTATTTATTTTTAGTATTTTTTAATTTTTAGAGTACCATTTTTTTAAATTTTTAGGAACTTCATTTTATCATATACTAACATTAAACAGCCTATTAATAATCGTAAATTTATATATGAATTAAGATGAGGTAGATAAGGGGTCTATCCCCATTGGTACTCTATAATCGTCGCCAGTTGTCAATGATACCTTAGAAATTAGAAATAATAATAATAATAATGATAAAATCTAGAGTATTTAACTTATTTTTTTCTTTCTAATGCAGCCGGCAAACGCAGACAGCTTGGTCTTTGGATGCCTTCAGGCAAGTGCTGCAGAGACGTACTTACTTTGCATTACCCAGGGGGCGCGCGTAACTTGAAGATAAGCTACGGGCGCGGAGTAACAATTCCCGCAACTCTCTACGATCTTATTAGACCGGGACCTACTTTTAAAGTGGATTCCGAACCACTACAAACAACCATGGCACCGCCGGGACTCGAACCCGAAACCTGTTGTACCGAGCGCCAGTGCGCTAGCCACTCGGCCATTCAGGCCCTGTATTTAACTTAAGAAAACACATATTTTTCATATTAATAAAATGAGGCGTTTTTGAATATAGTTATGGTGATATTAATAAAAATTCATTAATTACGGTTGAAAAATCAGCATTGATGTGACCATGCATTTCCACCTTAAAATTGTAGCAAAACCTTTCGTAGTACAATAATTTATTAGCTTCTTGAAATTAATTAAGAATTGCACTAGAATAAAAAGAAAAGTGACATTTTAAAAAATAGATAAAGATTTTATATAGGTAAATTAATAAACAAAACAATATTTGCCTCATAATAAAATTTAAAATATAGGTCAATCATACCCTTTTCTGTTTCGTGAAATTCAGGTCCAAGACGTTTTGGCCAAGGCGTCTTTTCTTCAGACATTACAATTCCTTCTACCAGAAAATAACGGCAACGTCCTTCATAAAAGGTAGGTGAATTTTGAGGAAAATGTACCTTGCAAAATCATACAAGCAATAAAAAAATGTGAAACAAACACTGAAAAAAAGTTCTTCGGAGTTGATATTTCAATTATTTTAACATTATTCTGAAATACATATTTGTCTTTATTCCTCAACCTCGTTAAAAGGTTAAATAGAAAGCTTTTTGGTTCAAGGGATATTTATATATATTCGGATAATCCCAGTTGTTCCTTATGGCTAATGCTTCAAGCAAATTCGATAAACGCCGGAATCTTTTAGAAGCAAATATACTGCATAGCTGAAGAGACTTCACAACTTCGGAAATTTTCTGCAGTTGGCGGCTTGAATATACAACACGCATAAAATTCAATAGCTTCCTCCAGGAGATTAAATTCAAGTTTCTTATCAACCTGCGGCAGTTGCAGAATTATAAGAAACACATCGCAAACTAACATTTTCCGGAAATAATTGACAGTTACAGGAATTTCAGGAGCTTGCTCAGCGCATCTCAGGGTAGAAATAAGATTGTAAGCAGATGCAAAAAGTTTAGGATAATACATTTGCTTTAAAAATAGCAACGTTAACTCACAACGTTCCTCAAGAGAGCTTGCATTTTGAGTAACAGCGAGCATTGCTTTATGCTGTATGTCTGCTGGAAGTAGTTCAAATACTTTTCTTATAAAACTATCTGAATCAGAATGTAAATCTTGAACAATGCTGTTCAATTCCCGTTTACTGTTTCAGGAAATTTTTCAATCAATTCCCCGAAATACTTTACGATTTCATATGCCATCGTTCTCTTCGCATGCTTCCTGTAGCATTCATAAACAAAGATGGAAGTTTCAGGAAAAAGGGACTTAGCAAAAATCATCCAATATTTTGGATCTGTTTCCGAGGTAGGCAGGGTTTTCGATATTAGAGATGTTTCTGTTTCCTTTCGATTCTCATCTTCCTTCGTCCTAAAATACATAAAATATATAAAGTTTTTAATTTATCTGAAGGTTATCGAAACAAATTTTAAAAAGAAAAATACTACTCTGTCCAAAAAATTAAGACCACTTTTCAATTTAAAATCCCCGAAGCTTACGGAATTTCAACTTTTTTTAGGTTATTTCACTATCCTTGACATCTGTGTGAAATTTGACGTCAAAATATTCATTAGTGTTTGAGTTACGCTGGCTTTGTGAGATGCTAAAACTGATTCCGGCGATTTTTGAAATGTCTGAATTAATTGCGCAAAAAGAACTTGCATTAAATTTTGTTTGCCGAAACGTATAGAAAGTTGCAGAAGGCATGCGGTGAGCATTCCTATATCGGAAAGAATTGCTTACAAGTGGTATAAACAGTTCAAAGAAGGCAAAGAACGCATTGAATAAAAGGATCGGTCAATTCCATTTTGGGCCTCTAACGCGTCAAATCTCGATTGGTACCGAAAACATTAAATGCGCCAGCTCACACTGCATAGATTCTTCGTGACTTTTTTCGCCAAAACTGATACCCATATCGTTCCACAACCATCGTATTCACACCGTGCGACTTCTGGCTATTCCCTAAACTCAAAAGACCACCCGGTTTTGAGTTCATTGAAGAGATTCAACGTGAATCTCGTGCGCTCTTTGAAGGTTTTGAGGATAGGAAAAAAAGTTGGCATAAGTGCATTGTGTCTGAGGGATTACTTGACGGCGATGAAATAAAGTTGGAAGAAAAATAAAGGAGTTTTAAAAAAAATAATTGGTCTTATTTTTCGGGCACAGTAGTAAAATGAAAATAATACAGAGTATTTTTAAACCTTAAAAATCTTCCAAAATTATAAATACCAATATTTGAAACGAACAAAAATGAAAAGTTATGAATAAATAAGGACACAAATCCAAAAAAGAACGAACATCGAAATAACATACACATCATTCATCAGTAAGATTTTATAGCTATTTTCTGAAAAATGGATGCTTTTCTTTCAATTAAGCATCATTTAATAAAACCCAGGAAAAAGCAATGAAATATTTTTTAAAAAAATTCAATTACACTAATTTGGTTTAAAAATAATGAAAAATGCAAATAATGAACGCACCAATCACTGCCGTATTAAATAGTAACTGACTTAAATTAATTTTTTCACTTTTTAATAAGAATAATTATTTGCAGAAATTAGTTTGTTTTTAAATTTACTGGCAGAAAATGAATATAATAACAGCATTAATAATATCTTTAATAGTTGTCAATGATATAAAAAAATAATAAATAAAAACAAAAAAAATAAAATTATAATAAATAAAAAACAAATAAATTATAAAAAACATTTATTTATAATTTTAATTATATTAAATAAAAACAAATGTAAAGTACTTTAACCATGGATTTATTTAAAGTAGCCTAATGAAAAGAAGCATTAACTTTACCTTCGACGAGATTTCTTTTTCACAAGCGAAAAATAACCGATGCAGCACGAACCAAGAAAATTCGCCAACTGAAAGGTGTGCGTAAAAAAAACAAATTACAGCAACCCTTAATCGCCAATTTGAAAAACACATCAAATGATTTTAATATTGGAGGGAGAAGAAGGACTACCAGATATGGATGATAATATCCATTTAGGCTGATTTCAGATGATGCAGGCAAAAAAATATATTTTTTAACCCCTCATTTTCTAGGCTAATTTCTCTAAGCTAATTTTTTTCTTAGGTTAATTTTATTTTGCTATATTATGCTGTGCTATACATCAAACTAATACAAATCATTTGAAAAATGTTACAAAAAACATAGAGAAAAGATTACGTATATTCAAAAGAAAGAATAAAAATAAGTAGAATAAGAATAATACACTTAGCATTCCTAATGCAGCTGAACGCGGAAATATATGAACGGACGGATACAGACATTACCCTGATGAGTACTTGTGGGGGGATAATATGTCCTAAAATCTCACATAATCATATTGTTAAAAATTACATTTATGCGTTAAACTTCTATAAAGATAGGTAAAAAAATGAGCTTTTAAAAAATGAATAAAAGATTAAGAAAATTAAACTAAAATAATAAAATAAATACATAGACGATTGTCTTTATGCCATATGGCAGGCTGCACCGACGTTACTCACTTGGCACAACCAAGGGGGCGCGTGTAACTGGAAGACAAACTACGGACGCGGGTAACAATACCCCGGCAACGCTCACGATCACATTAGACCGGGACCTACGATTTATAGTGGATTCCGAACCACACTACAAACAACCGGGACTCAAACCCGAAACCTGTGAAACCGAGCGCCAGCGCGCCAGCCACTCGGCCATCAGGCCCCTTATAAATTCAGAATAAGAATAAGAATAAATTAATGGCGATTGTATTATTTTAATACATAAAAAAAAACGTTCATGTTAATAAATTTAATTTTGCATTGATAAATTTAACAGAATCTCTTCTGAAACAATGATTGTTGGCCAGCTAAGTTTTTTTGTTTTTGGGGTTTTTGATAAATTACGTTCACAAGTGTGAGTGCAAGTGTGATAATCCACTTTAAAACTATAGGTCCCGGTCTAATTAGCCCAAAGTGTACACAAAATGACTGTAGAACGACAAACCTACAGAAACAATTCAACTTGAGTGATAAAAGTTTTCACCTTTCAATAAAATATCAAAATCGCTCCAACGATCAGTTATTTGCGAATGTATGTAAAACTGACAAGCGGTCAAGTCGGACGGATTCAAACAGAGCGGCATTATAGGGAAGAAAGTTATTTTCAGAGGAGTCGTAATTACTAATAAAATAATTTTTTTATTTTTAATAAATAAAATTTAAAATTGCATAATATTTAATGAAAAAAATTAGGTGAAAAAAAGCGTCACATAAAATATTTTTAAAAAAAGTGCTAAACGTTTTTCGCCGTCTATTTGCAAATCAAGAATTTTTAAGAAATGTTGTTTTTTTCTTTTAATTATTTTCTTTGTATGTAATATTTTTCAATTAAATATCAAAAATCACACCAACGATCAGTTATTTGCGATTGTATGGAAAAACTGGCAAGCGATCAAGTCGGAAGGATTCAAAAAAGGGGCAGCATAATAGGGGTGAAAGTTAATTTCAGAGGGGTTTTAATTAAGTAAGTAAATTTTTTTTCAGTAAATAATTTTTATTTTTTAATAAATAATGTGAGTCACATAAAATATCTAACTTCTTTAAAAATTTACTTATTTCTTTCACTTTTTTTTATCTGTATATTTTGAGATGTTAGAAAACCTGTTAAAAAATGGTTTTTTATTTTATAATTTAGCAATTTTATAAAGTGATATTTAATTGATTTGAAATATTCAAAAGATTACATAATATTTTTTTTCTCTTTCTAATGCAGCTGGCCAACACTTAGACAGCTTGGTCTTGGATGCCTTAAGGCAAGCGCTGCTACAGACGTTACTCACTTTGCATTACCCAGGGGGAGCGTGTAACTTGAAGATAAGCCACGGACGCGGAGTAACAATGCCCCCCGCAAAGCTCTACGATCATATTAGACAGAGACCTACAGTTTAAAGTGGATTCCGAACCACTACAAACATCCATGGCACCGCCTCGACTCGAACCCAAAACCTGTGGCACCGAGTGCCAGAGCGCTAGCCACTCGGCCATTCAGGCCCAGATTAGATAATAAACAATTGATTTTTTATTAGTTAGGTATTTTTAAAACGTTGAATTTTTAAAGATTGTGAACTTTTTCCCTTACCGACCTTCACAAGAGAATGCGACTAGTTTCTCCACTTCCGGGCGGAGCACAATGACAGTTGACGATATTTGTCAACCAATCATAACGCAGCATTTTCCAGCAAAAAAAGTGGTTGTTACGGGCAAATCTACTTCCTTCTATAAATAAATTAAATTTAAATATTAAATTTTTGGAAAATTTTTTACCATTAAATCTCCATTAAAATTGTTAATTAATTTTCTTTTAATTTTTTATTCATTTCAGTTTATAACCATGTCAGGAAACAAATAAGCAAATACAGCACTAATTAACGTGAAATAAGGAAATACTGCAATTTAATACCAATTTTCGATATTTAATTTATTACTTTTAATTACTGTCAAATTAAAATTTATCTTTAACTGTTATGGTTGAAACCTCTGTTACAGTAAAAAAATTCTCTTTTTAATGATAAATACTATTGACAATGTAACAAAAAAATTCAATTTTGTGACGGATTTACATTTTTTATTGAAACAATACAAAAATTTTTTAATTGAATTTCCTCGTTTATTCTTTCAGAACGAGAACATGTAAATTAAATGTTCATTGGCCGGCATTGACATTTTTTAATAACAAATTAAATTTGAGGTTGACAACAATCTTAAAATAATTTAATTTGAAACTACATATTATAGACCAAAAATAAAATCTACATATTATAGACCAAGTTAAAATAGTGAAAAATTCATTCTTTGCGTGCACACATTATAAAAGTGGAAAATATGAGAAACTTTTACGACGATCCTTACAACTCACTTCAACTAAGCCAAGCCACATACCATTACTTATTACGATGAGCATTTCATGTACTTAGTAAATTATTTTGTTGTTTTCATAATTGTAATATACACTGCGTGAAAAAAGTAGAAGGACATTAGATCATTTATTTGATAAATGAATCTAATGACGCATTTTTTAAACAATTAATTTATTCACAACATTTTTACATGCAGATACCTGTATCTAGACAAAACAAAAAAGTACACAATTAAAAAAAGTATACTTAATAAAAAAATTGGTTTTGACGATCTCATGATCAGTGAAAAAAAGTAGAAGGACACTTCTAAAAAAGAGGTGTACTATATAAATTAACATGGAATTCTTTTTCCCGTTGACTCGAATTACTTCGAAGATCCTATTTGGCATCGAACTGTATAAAGATTGAATTTTTGTTTGGCAAAAAATTGTCCCATACAAAAGTTTAATGATTTCTGCAGCTCAGCTACAGATTCAAACTGCTTTTCCACCCTCGTAAACACGACGTACAATCATTGCCCATATGTTCTCTACAATGTTGAGATCAGGACTTTTAGCAGGCCAATGTAAAAATCGAACATTGTTTGCTGCAAACCAATCTTTAACACCATTTGCAGTGTGAATTGATGCTCCATCTTGCTGAAAAATCCAGTCATCTCCTCCTAACTCAGTGCCATACGGGAGAAGATTTGAGTTTAGAGTCTGGATGTAGTCTGTATGGTTCTGTCTACCATTTAGAAAGACTAAACTTGTCCTGCCTCCATAGCCAACTGCTAACCATACCATTAAACCACCTCCTCCCATCTGTCGAGTAGAATAAGTTTCTTCTTCAATACCAAGACAGTGCCAATAGTACTGATAACCATCTGGACCATCCAAATTGAATTTTTTCTCATCGGAAAATATAACTGAGGTCCATTCTGAGCTCCAGGACATGTGGTCTTTAGCCCACTGCAGTCGGTTCTTCATGCGTCCTTCATTCCACTTCGGATGGTGCATCCGTTTTTTGAAGACGAACTTTTTTTGAGCGTTTTATGTAGTTATAGACAGTTCTTTTGGTTACATGTGTAATTCCTGATTGAAAATTGCGCCTTGCCGACACTTCCACCAGTCTTTTTGAGTTCACGAATGATTTTTCGTTGATCACGTTGGGTGAGTTTTTTTTGGTCTTCCTGTCTTCTTTTTTTCTTCTGTCACTTTCAGGGTTTCTTATGAAGTTCGAAACAGTATTAGGACTGATTCGTAGCTGCCGTGCAATCTCTCACACCTTTGCCTTCATTTTTTATAGGCAACTATTTGGCCCTTCTGAAACTTACTTAAGGGTATTCCTCTGGGCATCCTAGACAAGCAAAACTGTAGTTCTAATCTAAATATTTTTGATGAGGTAAAAAGGGTTAAAAGGAAAAAACACTTACCTATAAACGTTCAAACTACTAAATGGATTACTTTGTACGTGTCCTTCTACTTTCACGCCCAAAGTTGGTAAATTGCATTCCTAAGTTAAAATAGTGGTAAGTAAAAAAATCTCATTTAACTTTCACTTAACGTAAATTAAAACTCTAACAAAACAACTCTCTATAAAAATCAGGTCAAAAGCAGTAAAATAAAAAGCATATTGTACAAAAAAATGACTGTCCTTCTATTTTTCAAGCCACAGTGTATAAGTGGAGAAAGTCTTACGGAACTTTCAAAAATTTGCCAAAGGAACTTTACCAACAATGTTATCTAGAATGCCATAGTCAAGAAAGATATAAAATGGTTGGCAACCGTATGAAACTCGTTTGCGCCTCTTTAAAGAATATACAATTTTTTTTGGAATAAAAGCCAAATCCTCAGATCTAAGGTGAATATTAAGTATATAATAGGGCTATAATGTAATTTAAAAACCTGTTATAACATAATCTGAAAAACATTATTATAAATCTATAATCTATTTTATCTATCGTATTATAATATAAAAAGTTAAAAATTAAAAAATTATAAAATAGCTATGTACTTACACATCGACTTTACTATATACAATGGGATTACAATTAAAATCCCACTTTCAAAATGCTGTGAGAATCACTTGTCACAATAAGTTCAAATTTGAACTGAAGATACTTGGAAAGAAGGGGGAAAAATATCAGGGCAGAAATCAGAATTGATAAATTTACAAAAATTCTTCTTATTAACAAGTTGCTAAAAATTTAATCTCCATTTAATTTTTCCGAGTATTAGTTCTTTTCTTAAAAATATTTCTAGGGTTTTTCTGAGTATCTTTTTATAATAAGATTTTTTTACATTCACATTAATTTCTATGTTCCGTTTGGTGCCATCTTTCGAACTAAGACAAACAATATAATTACATTTTGTATGACTGTTTTAACTGTTTCTTTGAACACTGCTTCAAAAAACGAGGAGACTCGATAGTGTTTGTGATGTTCAGCATCTTGCCTCGTCAGTCGGATTACCTGGTGGGAGTTTTTCGGATTTTTTAAGTTACGATAAGCAAATGCGGGATAGTTCCCCCTAAAAGTCCTCCCGGAAAGCACTGCCCGCCTTTTTCAGCGACAGGGAGCTGAAGTCAGACTTCTACGTACGGATACTCAGTCAAAACAGAAACTGCCGCTATCTTCCTTCCTTCCATGAGGGGTACGACAACATTACATTTTTGTTCATAAGAGAGTCTTTCAAATATTAACGATAATTTTATTTTACAATGCAATATTTTTTAGGGTTTCTGAAGAAGACAGCGAATCCGTGAAAATTATACATTTAGAACTCTACCAAATACCATTGTGCTCTTTAACCAGTTTAATGCAAAACAATTCGACAATAAAAACTGTATATTTGTTACGAATTCTATATTGATGGTATTAAAATTCATGAGCATTTTTGTATGCGACTTAGACCAAGCCAACTCTGTTATTTATTTTACTGCAGCCAGCCTAACTGGGCTAGATGGTTGAGAGCCTAGCGCTCTGGCGCTCGATGCCACAGGCTTCGGGTTCAATGCATGGATATGCGGCGATGCATGGATGCTTGTAGTGGTTCGAATCCACTTTAAAACGTCTAATATGACTGTAAAGCATTGGGCGTCGGGCTGGCAACCCTATCCTACCTTTGTAAAAAGAAAACATCCTCTGTCTCGAAATCTGCCGTATGCAAACAGTCTTGGGCAACATGGGCTGTTGCGCCACTCATGATGAATTAGCATAACTAACTATTAGATAGTCTTCTATAAAATTATTTTTAAAAGTAACTATGATGATTGGATTTCTTTTAGATGGATGCTGTACAGCGGAAATTGATTTTAAAAAGTTATACTTATTTTCAGGTTTGGTTTGTCGCTCTACTGTCATCTTGTGCAAACTTTAGGCTAAATAGATCGAGACCTACTGTTTAACGTGGATTCCGAACCACCAACAAACATCCATACCACAGTCATTCGAACATGAATCCTTCGGTACCAACGGCCAGAGCGCTAAGCAGTTGTCCATCAGGCTGCAATATTTTCAGAAGATTGATTCTTCTAGAAAAAGGAAATAAATCATTTTTGTCTTCAAATTGAAAGTAATACTGTTGATAAAAGTAATAAGCAAAGTAATACTTTGGATTTTAGATACAGAATTTGAGGATACTAAATTTATTTCCCACACCAACATGAAAATCAAAACACGCAGCTTTTTGAATTCTGTAAGCTGGCATGAAACATAAGCAGATACTTCAGAATGATGAATTTATTATATACAATTGTCTGCTGACCTTCCATCGGCGCCTCATTTTACCCTGGAAAAAACGTTCGTTTATAGTAATATCTTTTTCTGATGTAATAAAGAGTTTTTTTTTTAATGTTCTCTATTGCAATGAATAACACTATTTATGAGCTATTAAATATGTATGAGATTGCGTGTTTGGATTATAGGTACAAAAAAAAATATGCAGTTCGCAGAAAGCTAATTATAAAACAGCTAAAAGAAAAATATTTTCTGTTAGAAGTGCTTACGAAATTTCGCAGAATTAATCAGATTTCTTTTCTTTCTTTCTTTTTTTTTTTTTTTTTTTTTCAAAATAAGTGAATTAAATCTCTTGTTTTGATTAAATATAAAAGATTCAGATAATATTTATTTTAAGTTATTTTTAGTCTTTCTATTTAACCATTTTTCTATTTAGATCATGATTTCTTTTTGATAAGAATTTGATACATTTTATTACAGTATTAGTTTGAATTTAACTTGTTCAATAATAATTTTTGAAGGAAAAAAAAAAAAAAATACAAAGGATACAGAAAATACACAAAACGATACATACACAAAAAAAAATACACGATATAAAATTTTCCGTTTGTATTTCTATACAAGGGGGCCTGAATGGCCGAGTGACTAGCGTTCTGGCACTCGGTACCACAGGTTTCGGGTTCGAGTCCCCGTGGTGCTATGGATGTTTGTATTGGTTCGGAATTCACTTTAAGCTGTAGGTCCAGGTGTCATATGACCATTGGGCGTAGAGCTGACAGCCCTACCCCGTAAAAAGAAACACGTCTCTCGTCTCGAAATCTACCAGTAGGTAGACGGCCTTGGCCCACACTGGGCTGATGCGCCAATGATGATGATGATTTCTATACAAAGAATGTCAATTACATCAGAAAGTTGAAATTTAATTTGCATTAATTAGAATTTTAAACAGGTACCTTGATGGCTGAGTGGCTAGCACTCGGTACCACGGGTTTCGGGTTCGACTCCCAGCGATGCCATGGATGTTTGTTATGGTTCGAATGCACTTTATACCGTAGGTTCCGGTCTAACATGAGCGTTGAGGGGGTAGTGTTATTCGCGTCCGTAGCATATCTTCAAGCTACACGTGCCCCATGGGTAGTGCTAAATGGGTAACAGCTGTGCAGTTCTTGCTTATGGCATAAATATTAACTGCCTCTGTATTGTCAACTGCATTACAACAACACAACATAATTTTAAGTTATATAACATAAAAAAAAAACAACCAAATTTTTCTTCACATCTGACCACTAATAAAAATAAAATGTGATAAAGGTGTTATAAAGGTGTGATAAAGGTGTTAATGTGTTTGGTTTTCTGCTATTACAGAAGGCTGCAAATGAATAACCGGTTTTCTGAAAATATTTGTGTTTACAATCATTGGGGAATGTCTTTGGTTATCTTGTGTACCTATTCCCATTGAAAATAAAATAAAATTCTCAAAATACTTTTTTCTCATTTCGGGCCTGATGGCCGAGTGGCTAGAGCTCTGGCGCTCAGTACCGCAGGTTTCGGGTTCGAGCCCCGGCCGTGTCATGGGTGTTTGTAGTGTTTCGGAATCCACTTTAAACTGTAGGTCCCGGTCTGTTTAATCTAAAGTGTGCATAAGATGACCGTAGAGCGACAAAGCAAACCCATTTCCTATTAAAATGAATAAATGTTTTGAACTGATAGTCAATAAGCTAACTAGAATTTATAAGAAAAGATATTGTCAGTAACCAATTCTTGAAAGAAATGTTGAAGAAAGTAATGTTGTTGAAAAAAAAAAAACTTCATAAGCTTAAAATTTTATTTAAATGTAAAATCCACACATCTTTAATATTTTACTGTTCCCAACATGTGATAGGAACACATCCAAAAAGAGTGTACATAATTTTAATATAATTTAAAAAAAAAACAACACTTTTAATTTTGAGGACATTTGGTACAAGAAGGTGACAAAAAGATCACTACATTGCTAGAAGATGATAGCTATTTCAAAGATGATTCATTCTTATATACAGGAACAATATCAACAGATGAAAAAATTAATATTTAATAAAGTCATTAAATGTCAATGATAATAAACACACAATTATTTTCAAGAGCACATTTTTGTTGTAAATTTTGTAAGAAGAGAAGTACCTATTCAATAAAATGGGAAATTGTTATAATTTTTCTGTTACTATTTATTATGTTTCCAACAAACTTATAAAGTACTGTGAGAAATTAAAGATTCTTGATCTAAACATTTGATTGTGATTGGGAATTGCAGTGTGCCGCAAGAGATTATTTCTATACTAGACATACAAGAGACACTATACTAGACACAAAAGACGAAAAGGTGGTGGAATAATGCATGACCATACCATAGCAACTATTTTGTTGTTAAATGAAGAAATTATATTTTCTTTATGCAAACAAACTGGCAGTGTTATTTTGGTATACAGTTATATTGCTGTCAAAATGCTTGCAAATTTTGGTTCTTGATTTAGCAAATTTAATTTTGAGTTAGCCGCTGATTAATTTATATCAATTAAAAAAATATTTCACAATATTTTATAGTTATAAATTATATTTATTTATTAAAAGAATTTAGACATATTTTTTTTAAACCTTGCATGACTTAGATAATGTTAATGCTAGATATTTCTTTACTTCTAAAATATTTTATGCAAATGAAGACTCAATTTTATTAATTC